>JAPEVF010000790.1:0-20820 GCA_029747585.1 Pleurotus djamor
CACTGAGCAAGTTGTAGAGACAGTGAGGCCCTCGTTACATTATTGATACCGGACCACATTTAATGGCCAATTTATTTTGCTACCTTAGGATCCTCATAGTTAAGACCGCTATTAACCAGACTTTCGATTAGTCACAGAATTCTATAACCTCTCTTATATTAATGGCATCGGGCAAATTTCGACCACAATACTATCATTTACATGATTGCTGTGATCTGTGTTTTTAGTAAACAGTCGGGGCCTCCGATTATGTGCCACCGTTATTATTATTTTAGTATCTTCTGATTAACAAAAAATGAAAAAAATAAAATAACGGTACCTCTTTTTGTCAAACGTATGAGGTTAATTTGCCGAGTTCCTTAACAACTTTTAGCTCTACGCCTTAGTATTCTCTACCTACGAACCTGTGTCGGTTTAGGGTACGGTAGTCTTAAGTTATTTTTATGCCAATTCTAACCTTTCCCTCACTATCCCTTTCACAAACCAACTTTTAAGGGAAGGGATGTGTAGGGTGTGAAATGGCAAGGTGAAAGGCCTCAGTTTACTATTAAACTTATAATTAATAAAAATTAATGAAGTAGTATCCAGAGATAAAAATAAGATTAAGTTCTTACAGATAATAAAATTATCTCATATTAATTTCCTGATCCATTTTTATGGATTTTCTATTATATACTCATCAGCCAAAACGACTCATGAAAGGCCCTTGGGCTATGGAAGGCGAATGGGAGGGGTAGAAAGATCTTATCACAGTAGCCAAATACAATTCTTCCCATATCATATGGATACGATCCAACAGCGAAGATACACCGATACGCAAACNATGACTGCCTCGAGTGCTCCATGACCATAAGCGTGAGCTTCTGCGTAGACACCGAACAAGCAGACCCGAGCAATACATCACGGAGACATGAAGCCTTCTCCACCGAAGCCCAGCTCTCCCGAAATACAGATACTTTCGGAAATGACCAATACATACTACGCCACGGTGTGTTCCACTGGTGGCGGTGGAACAATGTGGTCAGGAACGAGAGCGATTCGAGTAAGACCTAGGAAAGACTAGGTATGAGTGCAGATGGCCCGTATGCCTGAGTTATGTTGTCGTCTCTGTGCGAACTTTGGGATCCCTCGCGCCTGGATGACTCCACAGGGTTGAGCCTTGGCAGCTGAAGGACACTTGATGATATATGTGAGGGGGAGAGATCGACGCGACGGTGTTGGCAGCGAGGAGGGCGGGGCAGGGGGCGGAAAGCTGTGCTTGGAGTGCCGTAGGGAGTATACAACCAAGTCCGAGACCAGAACTTCGGCGCAAACGAGTAGTTGAGCTAGTAGGCTGCTGAACCACCTTCGTGGGGAAGTAGAAGTTGATTCATGGACCAAACTCCTGGAGCCACAAGGTAGCTGTGTAGCTCGGGGCAACCTGAAGACGCTGGCCACTCCCGAAGGAAAATAAATAAATATTTGAGAATGGGGTGTTGGCATTCGCTAATAGTGACACCGGAGATATCCTCGCTAGGACCAGACGTAACGTGTGTTCCAACGGAGTGAAAACGAGAGACACGGCGTGGGATGTGACGAGGCGTAACATATGAACGAAACCACAAGTATTCGGTATAACCCTGGAAGTAGCAAAACACGCGAGAAGATGAGCTACACTACCAAGAGAAAGAAAAAAAAGTCTCACCGTGGTCGTGACCCACACAAATGGGAGTTTCCGAGCTCCCAAAAGTGTGTATGTGTATGTGTATTGTAAACCGCTTGCCCCTTGCATCAATCTCCAGATTCAGCTTCGAGATATATGGAGGACAAATGGCACGTCCGCCGCACCAACTATAAAGAGTTTGATCCAGATCTGCCAGAAACGGCTGCGGTCACTCCATGTGAAGCAGTAGCAGGCGATGTGTTACAAGGCCCGTTGTCCTAATCGCTGGGTTCCGAGCGTGATAAGGGCTTGACTGGTGGGCCCGGCAATGACTTAGGTATGAGTCTAGAAGGGAGTAAAACAAATATCATCAAATAAGGCTGGGACCGTATAAGAGCAGGCGAGAGGGAGCGTACATTCTCCAGGCCTCAGAATCAACGTTGCAACCTACTATCAACCAATCTTCTCTAACAAACATGTTCACCGTACGCACCGTTTCGTCTTCTATCTTCTCGATAGCGACCTGACTTATTGCCCCGCCCACAGACTGTTCAAATCCCCGTCAACAACAACGGCTGCGGAGACAACTCCTGCTCCGGCGGTGCCAGGTTCGTCAATCTCTCGCCTTGCGTGATAGGACGATAATACTCACAAGTTCTCGTTTAGCTGCCAATGCAAGCCTGGCCAGTGCAAGTGCTAGACGACCAACGTCTTGCCGCTCATCAACAGCGTCCCCACTCGCACGACTTCGACCGTCACTAGTCACTTTGTAGAGGCGTATTGCACTCGTGCATACAGCTGTTGATGTTGCCCTAGTTATGACTCCATCCAGAAAGTTCCAATAAAGTATCATTCGACTGACTTACAATGATTTCGCGTGGTATGAAGCCTTCGCCCGTGAATATCCCGTCTCCTGACCCAAGTGTGTCCACCGCTAATCGTCGAGCTGTGGAGCAGCTAGCTCCCTCCGTATTGTCGCCAGTGATCCCCAAGGTTCGTGTCCATGGAAGGCGAAAGAGCAAAAGTTGAGGTTGGGAGTGAACCGTGATGTTGCTCAGAGTACCCAACGTTCTTTTAACACAAGTCGACCGACCGGAAAGGTACACAAGCGATGCAGAAAGGGGACCGCCCCAGTGAAGCGCCAATATATAGGTACTGCAGTTGAATGATTTCTTCGTCGCCATCGTGGTAGTTGTGGGTCGTCCGAGCGAATTCTTCAGTTAAACGAACCACGAACTCAACAGTAGTACTGACGTTATGTGAGAGTATGAGACAGCAGAGTAGACCTGTGAGATGAATGTCACTATTCATTGGGAAAGGTTGGGTGTGTTCGCCGAAGCTGGTGATGTGCTTGGGCAACGCTAGCGCTGGAGCGGACGACGAAACGATGATCGTCGGACATCCGGGTTACAAACTCAGAGGCGACGGATTTCCCTATAAGGGAATCGGCCGAATTTGCTTCCAAGATCGCAGAGGGGCTACACGGCGTTACAGGGTATCCGCGCCCCTACTCACTGTCCATTTTCAACACCACATACTGCCTAAAGCTTTCTGCCTAAAAGTAAATTGTGAAATTAGATATGTTGAGAATGAGTAAGAGGTTTATGACCTCGCTGCCTACCTCAGGTTCCCAAGACCCAAACATCGACTTGTTGAACCAGGGCGACCAAGACGTCTCGCCAAATCGCTTGATGAACCTTGTCATGTGCGAAGCATTGATGAGGGTTGAAGCTTTCGTGTAATGGAAGGCGGCCAACGTGTCCTAGGCCGTGTAGCCTGAGCAAAATAAATAAATAAATAAGAAACTCTAAAAGAGAACGCCAAGGGCTCGGTGCTGTCGGGAGTAACTCACCATCCAACCGCATCATGACGATAAAGACGACGTCGCTGGACACGTCCTTTGTTAGTCGGCCGGGACTCCAAACACTTGGGCAAAGCTTCCGAGAAATGTTCCATCAACGAAAATAAATAAATAAATATTCTTCAGAAAAACACATCATGGCGGCTCGGGTCAAGGCAGGGAGCTCTACAGAAGTCCAGGCTGCTTATCAGCGTGAGCGAGAATGTACGACACGACGTACCTTTCCCTTCTCTGCGGGTGTCAAATGAGTAATGTCAATAGGTTTTAGAAGTTTCCACGAGCCAGGGATCCGACCGCTATCAACATCTGAGATCAAAGAGCTCTAACGACGACGTAGGGTAGCCAAGGAAAGGGGAGAGAATAAAGAAACTGAATGGAAATCGGCAAATGCTGTACGAGCAACAAGGTTGGTCTAGCGCGCCAACGTTCCAGACATTCCACGAACAAAGCGACAGATTCACAGAAGGAAACCATTATTTAGTTATTTAATATTCATGGTCTGAACTAGGACGAGTTAGTGGAGCGACTGCATCAGGACGATAGGGGGACTCGCCATATTATCAAATAAAGGTTGTAGAATGCGTGGCGCTTCCCGTGCTCCGTGGGTATGAGGCGAGTGACTAATGACTAGGACTTGGGAGATGCACACCCTGAGCGATAGGCACTGGAAGCCTGGGATGGATGATATCGGCTCCATTCTATGGATGTTGGAAGACCCCAAATACTTGCAAATATGCCTCAGGAAACGTATAAGAAGGGGGCGAATTCGCTGAAAGCTCGTCATCTGTTCAAAGTCACTCAGTAACTCGAAACACCCAACCAACAATCAACATGTTCACTGTGCGCACCTTCCTTCGTACTTCCTTCATTTCCCCGTCTAACGAGCTTGTCACTACAGACCGTTCAAGTCCTCGTCAACAACAATGGCTGCGGAGACGACAGCTGCAAGGGCGGCGCTAGGTTAGTCGGGGTTGTTGGACGACATGGAACACGACGCTCACCGTGAATCGTCTCATAGCTGCGTATGCAAGCCCGGAGAATGCACCTGCTAGATGCACTCCCTCGCCGGTACCCATCACTGCCTCCAAGGTCGTAAATACACCATGATGTTAATGGGAACTTGGTTGTACCTGCGCCTGTGGATTTACTCGTAGTCAACTCGTAGTTGATGGCCATAGCCAAAGGTTGTTGCTTAAAGTCTGAAAGCCCTTCTAGCGTGTTCTCGTCGTAAGCGACTGTCAATATTGAAGTGCAATAGTCGCTGCAAGATGTTGTTGCTACGCTGGGAAGCATTCCAAATATTGCGAAGCTCATGCTTGTCGAACTTGACTGTAATGGGGGAAAAAGGCAATCGCAAGCTGCGGGGCGGTCCAGAGAGGTTCATCCCCAACCTGGTCACGCCGGGGTCCATGAACGAGCCGAGCGTGGGGATGTCATGAACACGTTTGAAGGGAGGCTGCCATCCGGAAGTTACAGGCTGCTCAAAGAACATACGCGGACAGTGGTCGTAACTGAGCTTGTTGCGCAGACCAAATCGAGGAAGTCTAAGTGGTGGTCGTACATACGTGGATCAGTAATACTAGGGAAGCATGTGGTATCCCGTGCTCCGAGCGCGATGCATTGATGAGCGATTTACTGGATGGTCTACGGATGACCAAGCTACAATCACGAGGCGTAATCAAGACCTCGCACAAATGCCTCAAGGGCCTGTATAAAAGGGCAGTGGATCCCTGCAGGAGCTCCCCATCTACAAAAAGACGATCAGTTAGTCAACCAAGCTCAAACAACCAAGATGTTCACCGTGCGTACCTTCGACCATTTACCCAACCACTCAACGTCTAACTGATCATTCTACAGACCGTCCAAGTCATTGTCAACAGCAACGGCTGCGGAGATTCCGGCTGCAAGTGCGGCGAAAGGTTGGTCGCGTTGGCGTCATCCTCAATGGCTTGATACCAAACTAATCACGTTCTCACAGCTGTGCATGCAAGCCTGGCGAATGCAAATGCTGAACGTCTTTCGCGTCCTATCGACCATCGCGGTCAAGGCTCCCAAAACGTAGACAGACATGTAAATATACCTGATTGCCCTGTGTCATCGAAATAGAATCGTTCGGAGGTCTCTCCGACGCTTTTCCGCGCAACATACTCATAACCAAATCAGACCAGCCAGAGACATTCCGACACTTCAAAATTGAGAAAGGTACGCGTAAGCTTGGATGATCTCTACATCGAGTCTTCAAGATCTTGCTGCGGCGCGAATGAAATGTGGAAAACGAGATACAGAATTAGATTTTGGTTGGTGTGTGTGAAAGAAAGGTTCTGTGGCACCAAAGCCAACCCCGCGTCACGCCAAGGGCTGGAAATAGCCAAGCCATGCGATTTAGGTTGGACGCGCCAGGGGCGCCGACACGCCTCGATGCTCTTTGACCGCAACCACAACCATGGCCTTCGTCCTCGAAAATGTAGATCTCTAGGAAAATGCTCTGTCAAGCGCTTGCTCTTACCTTCTTTGGTTCTACGGCTAAATATATTCAGCTTGTCAGCAACAAACCGTCCTTCTCCGATGATTATTTCTCTAAGCAGCGCCGCCCTGAGCTTCAGAACGCACACGACCCACACACGACCCATCCACGGGCTTCTTCTCCTCGAACGAACTCTTGCTTGTCTGCCTATCACGATTCACGATGTCGAGCCCACTGTCTGGCGCGCCGAGGCCTTTGTCAGCGAACAAAATGCCTCCGAAGAAAGTCGTTGATTGCAAACCCGACCTGAGCTACTATTTGACTCCCCCTCAGACGAAGTGGGGGACAACGATCTGGCGCTGGAGGATCCGGCTCGAGGCTACGTTCGCCATCACTGTTCTGGAACCATGGGAGAAAGTCGTTGTCGGTGAGTTCGTCAATTACAAATCATGCTCGAATGTGCTGGCTTGTATCTGAACGCGGCGTTAAAGTGACCTTCTTGGCCCTCGTCTTCATGTTGATCCTATACGGAGTGATCACATTTGTTCCGAAGCAGTTCTTGACGATGCAGCGTCGCGCAATTTACTACATCTGGGGTCATGAAGCCGATGCCCATAGAGTTTGGGCGGGAGTGATGTTGGGGAAAGACGGTTCGAGTTGAACACTCTATTCTGTGTAAGCTGTATGTGTATAAATGTTCTTTGGTCAGTGCTTTTGTATTTCTCAACCCGGCAACGAGTACTCACTCCTTTGCAGTCCAATAGTTCTCTTCCCCGCTTGATTCGGTTCTGTACAATTGCCATGACATGTTCCCCCCTGTGATGACATAGATAATGACACTTGATGCCCTCGATACTCGCTGCGCAGATCACTCGAAAGACAAGTATATTGCGTAGTATTTTCTCTGGCTCACCAATCAGGTTGGAGACACTGTAACGCGTCGCTTTTCAAGAGTCGTTCTCGTTTGACGATGGTCCCGTCAAACAACTGTCGCCATGATATTGAGGGGTTGGTATTTAGGCCCCTTTACTCTGGACGGAGGCGCCTTGAAGCGCCGATGCATGTACCGCCATCTGACCACCATGTCGCCAGGTTCGTGCTATAATATAAATCACACTTACGCAAAACTGACTCTATGTATAGTAAATCTACCTGGAGAGCTATGGAGAATGATTCTCCTTGACCTTGAACTACCCCGTCGAAACGCCCTCCATCCCTTTCTAACTGTTTCCCATACCTTCCACGACATCGCAATCCCCTTGATCTACGAGTTTATTCAGGTTTCCGACGATTCAGGTTTGNAGTCCGACCATGAAGAAGGAAGAGGAAACACCCGATCTATGGTGCGCAGCAACCTGACCTGGACAAATGTACCCTTGGATCGCCTCCAATCACTTCTCTTCGCCTTGGAAGCGAATGGTGAGGTTGCCCGGCATACAACTACGTTTGCACAACTACAATACTCGCATGCCACTATGCCCACTCTCCGAGCTATTCTAAGCCAATTACGCTGCCTCAAACGTCTCAATCTCTTCATATGCAATACAAAGGGGCTCACCGAGATCATCCAATCTATCCCTCCTTGTGTTTCTCTGACACACATCTCTGTACCTATCGTGCCGCTAAAGTGTCTTTCCGTGGGTCCATTCATACAAAGACAGAGCAAGTCTTTGCGTCATCTTGTCTTTGGTGATGAGGCCTACGACACGTGCTCGACGTTTCCAACCTCTTCTATGGAGGCGCTTGATATCTTCGAAGGAACGTTTGCTCATCGCTGGGACGAGCTACCACCATTGAGGCACTTGATCACAGCTTACTTCGATCCCTCATTGATTCGCAACCCAGGAAGGGTCTTCGCCAATGTGGTTTCCCTGAAAGCATCGACCTACAACCCACCGGAAACGATCGCGCTAATTGGGCCCCACCTAACGTTGCTTCAGTTCCTGCATCTTTCGTCTTCCGGAGATGCCTCCGAGGAGGTGAGTCTCCAGAATCCAGATTGAACGGCTCATCTGAGGTGGCTAACGTGTCGATTCCAGATTTGTGTCCATGATTTTACGAAGATATCTTCCGATCGCCTCACTTACATTCACTACTTCAAGAATGTCTTCGAGTCTAAAAAGGAAGTCGCTGAATTGGACCCCGTTTTCGCTCGGCACCCCTCACTTTTGGCTGTTGATATCGACCATCAGAAGGCTGTATATCAACCCTCCTACCCATCCGGATATCGGTTCTACCGGAATACCAAATCCCCCATAAAATATTCCATTCGCGAAACCGATATGTTCGAATGTTGGTGGGAGCTTGTACAAGAGTCCCTAGAAAGCGAGCAGGCGATGATTTGAACAACTTCTCCGGAATCTCTTATATGAAAGAGTGTCTCGCAATTCTAGCACACGGGCATTGAGGACAGAATTTTCAGTGGTAAATCCAGATCACTGAGGCATGTGGCAGAGAAATTTATCCAGGCAGAGACACCTCAAAAGGTCGTAATCGCCACGGTTGGCGGATCTGGGGAAAGTGAGCGCTGGAAAATCAGGTGGAGGTTGAGCAGGTGCTGAGCGAGACATCCCAGGGAGCTTTTCGAAGGATGTGTTCATTGATGTGAATTACGGAACAGTCATGATACTAGCATACCACATTACAGTCAGCTTATCATCATCAACCGTGAGCAGTGATTGATGAGCTCAACAGAGTCCTGAGAAGGCGGTTGGAGACAAAGAGCGTGATAATATTTGACGGTCCATCATGCATCATGCATAAATCTGGACGCAAGGTATTCCACTGAAGTGGATGCGACGGGCTATTCAAAGCTCAAGCTCAAGTCCAAGGCGGCGTACCGCCTCCCTTTGTTCGTGGATTCCCTGATGCCTGAGGGAATTTTCCCGCTGAAAAGTCGAATTCGGGCTGGCAGTGGCGACTCAGTGGAGATGAACAGCAATTTTCAAGAAATTTTGATTGGGTATGTAAGAAGTAAGTACTAGTAGAGTAGAGTACGGCGCGCTCACGTGAGCTCGAAACTGGCACAGCATATGCAAATAACCCAATATGGTCAGAACCCTCGATCGTGTTTGCGCCACAACCGCTCTTCGTCTTCCACCATTGTCTCCGTCAACTTCAATGTCATCTCAGACCATGTAAGTTGGTTGTTGATAACTCTACGTGAGCTATCCCCGACATCTATCTCCAAACCCCAAATGGTCATCGTCAACCACCGCTACCGTGCGTCGGCCGTGTGTTGCATCCTTACATTTAGCTCTGCAAACTAACCTCAAGTCGATGAATAAAAAACAGACCCTGCGCACTGCTCGTAGCAACGCAGGTACTGCTGGAATGATACATATTCTCCCCAATATTGCTTTAGAGATGGACGGAGAGGTGTCCGTCCTTTCATTGGCGAGCTTTCTCGAGTCCTACCTTCCATCCAAACCTAAAGACGAGGTCGTTGACGGATTCGTTACTCAAGCTGTTAAATATCGTCTAATGCGTCGCTCTGGAAAGAATCTTCGCTTCTCTGAGTTCATGACCACCCCGACTTCAGCTCCAGGAGTACTAGAAGACAAAGTCTATGCGCCCCTCGAGGCCATTGGCAAAGCCGTCGCTGCCTTTAAAGGGTGGCCCGACCATGAACGCAATGAATATGATCTGGTCCCATGCCCTGCGAATACAATTCGCTCGCATATCAATGGATCAAACAACAAGATTGATGGATGCTACAAGAAACGATCCAGCGAGCGGGCGATCAATGCCCATGAAATCGCTGTCGTTATCGAAGCGAAATTGGACGCCAAGCTCACGGTCAAAGTATGTGGCCTTCATAATCACCTTCATACCTGCTTCTTATCTGTTGCAGAACAACTTGCAAGCTGCGTCTGCCAATGTCCAGATTATGAATGATGATCCTCGTCGAATGTTTTCCTTCTCAGTACGTTTTCTCGGCCTTTCTCCAATTTCGGCTGCTGATCCACCATGTGTAGATGACTATCGTTCGAGATCAGGTCAGCCTGTGGTATTACTCAAGATCTCATACCGCCGTATCGGAGCCGTTCAATTTCGTTGAAGTACGTCGTTCGACATCTTCCTACGATCCCTTGATTAACTTTCCTCTAGAATCCGAAAATGTTCATCAAAATATTGATGTCGTTCCAGTTTGCATCCGAAGAAGAGCTTGGGTTCGATCCATACGTGAAGCGCGAAGATGATGGTCAGTATGTCTTCGAAATTCGTCAGAAAGAGGGTCCGTCGCGACGCTTTCGCACCGTCAAAATTCTGTCGGAATATCGCTCGAACAACATTACTGGACGGATGTCTCGCATCTGGCTTGTTCAGGAGCTCAACACGAACAACTTTTACGTGTTAAAGGACGTCTGGTTGGAGGCCACGGCTGCGACCGAGCTGAAAATCCAGACTTCGATCTTCTCTGATTTCGAATGCTTTGTCAAGGGCCCTCGATCAGAAGAGCAAGAGAGAGTTTACAACGCGTTCCAGGATGCAAGCAAATACAAGATCTCGATCGATGACCTGGCAAAGGATGACAAGTTCAAGGATTACTTCATGACCATCATTGCCGATGACGTCTGTGGGGAATCCAAGGCCCGCCCGGAAAACGCGAAAGTGAAGCGTGGTCTCTTCAACACCTCCGTGATTTCTTCGACGCCGGCAGCGTCTACGTCGACGAAGAGCAGTCAGCGACAACCTTCGGGAACTCCGCGCCCYATGGCTGCTGTGACGAATCACGTACCCGCCCAACMTCGRACGTACGTTCCKCGTCARCACTATCGGGTCGTTTTCGAAGAGTTCTGYACSACTGTTRGCGATCTCGAGACCATGGGAGAGGTGGCATCGGTTCTCGAACACGCTGTTACTGGTAAGGCTGCTCATCCTCTTCTTTTGCATATTGACGCTGATTTCCACACCTAGCTCTTCGCGTGATGTTTTGTGCGGGATGGGTACATCGTGATATTAGCTCGGGTAATGTCCTCGCCTTCAAACGCGAAGGATCGATGCAGGGAAAGGTGTCTGACCTCGAGTATGCGAGAAGATACCCACCTGATGCAACCTACCAAGCAGCTGCCGATCCAAAAACGGTGAGCTCCCACTTTCCCTATACACCTCTCTATCATCTTTCTCATGTTGCCTAGGGCACGCCCTATTTCATGCCCCACGAGATCCTGGGTTCCGCTTTCCTCCTTAATGTGGTTCGCGTTGTCAAAGTCGAGCCGGTCCAAACTTTTGACGGCCTTTTCGCCGACCTGGAACCCACTGAAAACACAAATCCTCCCCCAGCACAATCCGGCCCTATCTTTAACTACCAACATGATCTCGAATCCGTATGGTGGATCTTTCTTTGGACAGCAACGAGGCGAGTTTCACATGAACCTTCTCGCAACAAGTTCAGCCCCGTCTTCCACAACAGTATTTCCCATGTCACTAACGAAAGAGGGTCGTGCTTCCGACTCAACATCCAGCAGATTCTTGTGGAAGCTCTGGCTCCCTCGTTGCGAGGTCTTTCTAAAGCACTTGAGAACCTGCGATCCTTCCAAGTCAAATTTTATCAAGACCGCGAGGCCGACAATAAACTCGAGTCTCCATCATCTTACACTGAAGTCCACGACCTATTTTCTGCCTTCTTCCGAATGATCATCTCGCATCCCGAGCCCTGGGCCACTACTCTTTTGATTGCCCATGACAAGGACGACATCGGTAGTGACATTGGGCAACCACAGCGCGTGAAGCCTCCCCGAGTCTCAAAGAAACGAACTCGGGATGAATCCTCGCAGGCCGAAGCAGGCCCGTCGACACGTGATGCAGTCGATGCGCCTTCGCCCAAGAGGCTTTCACGTCAACGCACAGCGAAGAATGACATGCCGCCGCCAAGCGGACCTGTTACCCGCTCATCGATTAAAGGGAGCACATCTACCAAAGGGAGCACTGCCAAAGGCAATTCATCTACCAAAACGAAGCGACCTGCGAAGGCGTCGCCAGTGAGACAATCTAGCAGGGGTAAATCCAAGAATAGGGCATGAAGGACTCTGGTTTTTCGTTTATCTTCTTTGCAATTCTCTCCTTTTTGTACAATTACACCTACACATCCATTTATCGTGCATGTTTTCAACACATTTTCGGGATCTCATTCATGTATTTTCGACGCAATTTGAATTTCAGGAGTCAGATTCTCAATTAGTGCGTAAGACCAATCTTGGACGGAGGCAGGTCCCTGTAGAGTACTTAGTATTCAATATTCAATATTCAGCGCCAAATCTCAACGGATGTCAAACCGATCACTATATTCGCTAAGTTCTCGGCGTATCAGAGACTTGCTACATCAATCATGGACCTACAGGGCCCCAGAGGATGGGAGAGTATCAGGGAATGCGTGAACAGGAAGATGTAAAACAAAACTAGTGCTCATCTAACGGAGCACGTCTATGATTTTCTGGGTGAGTTTACAACCACAAGGTACCCATGTCAGAGCCAATAGCACCCGTTCCGATCTTCTTTGATTCCTGCAGAAGGAAGACCAGCAGTCAGACTCAAGAAAGGACTCCAATGTATCTCCGTAACATGTTCCATCGAATCGCCCCATCCCCAATCATCCTGACACTCCCCACGATCTTTGTCTCTTCGTCAGGATGCTGAGCCAACCCACCCGTCCTTCAACAAGGATAACTGGTAACCGGTAACCTATAGAGTATACTAACGCATCGACAGCGAGCCGCTGGTCATCATCTCGAGGTTCGTATATCGGGGTAGAGGGGGTGGTGGGAGGTATCCCGTTACACACAGAGCTAAGTTGACGATCCCGGTGTATTCGGTGATGAAGGGCTCGGGTCCGGTGGTTGACGTGATAATAAGCTGGAAAGTGTGTCAGCCATCTTGATGGAGGGCGAATCATGGGGACGAACTTCAGGGCTATTTTCGAAGAGGGGTGAATATTGAATACTTGAGTGATCAACGAAGGGGTGGTCCACAGATAGGACTCACTTATGAGATCAGGATACCCCCTCCAAGACATCGTACGCCTGGAGGGCAGGTATGAGATGAGAAATACTAAATAGAGAACATACATTCGACACCCAGCCCCATACGCGCACCTCCTCTCCTTTGCACCTCAATCTCTGGCGCCAATTCGTCGGCACTGAAACCGCTCAATCCACGTTCCCCGCCTATCCTCGACAAGTCCAACCTCTTCAACGCCGTAACCAACTCTACACCCCCGATATCACCATACCCTCCACTAGCACTACCCTCTTCACCCGCGTGGAGACCACTTCCGTGATCGTATGACCATTCTGAATTGGCGAGTTCGCATAGGTTGCACTCCATAACGAACCGCAAGGCAGAAAGCCAGCCGTATTCTGGGAGCAATATGCGTATTCCGAAGGGTAACGTTCATCGTACCTGTTCCGTGACAAATCTAAGTCATCGATGCGGTATTCAGGTCGATGTCGGCTCGAGCGGTCACGGGGAGTCCTGGTCCGGTCCTTCTGCCACTGGCTGACTTTCAGGCGCGTTGTCTGTGGAGGACTGAAGCTCTCGTGATTACCGTATCCTTGTCGGGTAAAGTATTCCGTCGACGCGTCCCATTCGAGGAGAGTGAATGTACCTTAGCATTGCTCCACCGCTGGATACCTCATACCGTATGCTGTGCTCCTCGCCAACCTCCTCGCATGAATCCTATCTGACTCTTCTGCATGCCACACCTCCCCATCGCCGCCATCTCTGGGGAAGGATGTAGACATCCTAGGTGTTGTAGGGTCAAGCCCGACAAGGAATCCAAGCTTTTGAAACGGTAGTTCGTGGTCCAAATGTTCCTGGACGTCATTATCTCGGCCCTTGAGGGCAAGAGATGCGGATTGAAGCGGTAGACCCTGCGGACCAAGGAGGTAACGAGACACGTAGTCGAGGTTTAATGAAGTCGGTATCGTTGACTCAGGTGATAGCAAGGGTGGTAGTAGAGAACAGGCGGGATGGGTGGGAGCTGATAATCGCGGCGCCTAGAGGCTCGGATGATAGCAAGATCCCTGCAATTTGGCGAAGACAATCGGCATCACATTTCTACACGAGCAAGTCTATCAGTAGGCAGCAAAAAGTTGATCATAGAAGAATCACCGAACCATTCAGCGCATACTCCCTCCTCGCGCGTACGCGTCTCTGATATTGTGATTCCCATGGGTAGGACACCGCAGCGACGGCATCTTCTACGCGGCCCTTCTTACGTAGCTTTCTGCAAATCCAAATAAAGTCTCGTATCACCAAAATTACTGAGGAAGATTCGTCGCCATAGGTGGCGATCGTCCATTGATTGGTCGTGAAATTTGAATTAGTCTGTGGAGGAGTTTGCAAATTTGGGAGAGGGAAGCGATAGATTTCGAGCAGCCAGTGGTAGCCATACGATTACGACTTCCTCGAGCAGTTCAAAGGGGGAAGATGGCCGACCGGGACTTACTTTTTCTGGATACACGATCGTTATTGACTGTGAGAAGATGCATTCTCACGGTCACTGGGAGTGAAAGTTGACATCGGGTTTGAATTTGAACTTCGAACACGACGAGTCGGATCGACGACCAAGCATTTTGGACAAATTTGTTTCGAATCATTCCAGCCACCGCCTGCTGCCAGGAGTGCACCTCATCCAGGATCATCCATCAATTCTACACCCATGCAATACTGAAGATGTGCTTGGTTGCTTAGCTTATGGACGAAAGTTGCTCACATGTCCAAAGTCTCAACTTTTGACGACGGTCTCGGTATGTAGAGTCGGAACTGCTCTGTCGATGCTACAGAAGGTTAGCCCTCTTTCTCGTCACAACGTTCTATTCCCCAAATTTGTGCTAAAGATGTGCCGCGATCATTTACGACAGATGCTATGCAAGGAGCATACTTGCTTTCAACGCGGCTGGGACACGGGTTTTCAAGGGGACACCGAGGCACAGAGCTATTGTTTATGTGCTCAATGCCTAGCGCACTTCGACTATCCCTCATTGGGCTGGGCTTTAGATGGGCTCAATATCTACGCCTTGGACTACTGTGAAAGTCGCCCAGTCGGTCTAAAGTTGGCACCTTCTTACTGTCCGCCAAACGCTAACGCCTCCAAAGCTGTTGGAAGCCAATTTGCGCTAAAATGATTAAAAAGCCATCCGGTGAATGGTAATACCCAGAGTCCTCTCAAAGGTCAGTCTCCGCCTCATCGTTGCAATTGGCGGACGTGCGCTCATATCATCTTCAGGCTCTGCTTTCCACATCTCGCAAGATGAAGTGGTACTTCGCTACGCTCCTTCTGTACACAACTCTCGTGTTGGCCGCGCCTGCGAACGACTGGAGTAAGCCATGCTTCAATGGCGAATGTGCCTACGATGTCCACCCATCGACTGGTAACTCTGGTGCCATCCGAATGGTATGTCGTTTCACGCAATTTCCACTCTATCCTTCTCACCTCGTATCTTCCAGAGCGGCGCAGCGATTACGGACATTACGCCCGCTGCAGGCTGGGTCATCCTCGACTGTGATCCTCATTCCATGGAGCAGGAGATTCGGCTCGTATGCTCGACTGCCAACCACGAAGAAGCCGGTTGCAACCACGTTTTCGATAACGGTGGTGCGGAGCATAAAGTAGTCCGTTTGCCCGAGAGCGTAAGCCACTTCGAGGAATCTCCACACCGTTAACCTCATACGCGTTCCATTTAGTGCTCCCAAGCCCCCTTCTTGCGCATTTCCAGCGCGAGAGTCGCTGAAGACCAATCCATTCCTCACCACGCTGCACACAAAATCACCAAGCGTGACGGTGTCAACCCAACCGTCCACATACTCAGTGTTGACACCAATTGGGCTGCCTCCGATGTCTCCAAGGTCGGAGCGGTTACTTTCAATTTCATCGGAACCAATACACCTGATCCGGAAATGATGAACTTGCGTCCCAGCGCCAGCGCCACCAAACCATCACCTGCAGCGGCGAGCCCTCAGGCCCACGTATCCAAGCGTTCAAGTGACGGCCTCTTCGACTGGTTCTCCAACGCTTTCAACACGATCAAGGACGCCGTTGTTCATGCTGCTCATACCGTTGCAAACGCGGTAGTCAACACCTATAAAAATGCGGTA
The DNA here is from genome assembly GCA_029747585.1 of Pleurotus djamor. Classification (NCBI taxonomy): domain Eukaryota; kingdom Fungi; phylum Basidiomycota; class Agaricomycetes; order Agaricales; family Pleurotaceae; genus Pleurotus; species Pleurotus djamor. The sequence goes on from JAPEVF010000790.1 coordinate 16,066, forward strand.
TCCAGCCTCAAAAGTGTGTTCTTCGATCTATCCCTCATTCATTACTGACTCATCTGCCACTTTCTCTCTTCGCCCAACAGAGTTGACATCCTTCGAAATCAACCCCGAGTTCGTCAAGGACGTCAAACTCGACACGGGGGGCCAGATGATCGATGTATTCCACTTGGAGAAAGAACATGCTCCCAACTGTCATTCTGCGGTCGCAGGGGTGCTCACCGTCTCCGCTGGAGGAACTATTGATGCTCATGTCAAGTTTGGTTTGACCGCCAATGGCTCGGTTATCCCTCCCCAAGTAAGCCCATTCCTTCCTCGTATGTCCACCTTTATCGACTTGAAAAATTTCCCAGATTGGCAGCTACGCTGTGTACGCAAGTAAGTTTCAAAGCTGTAGATTCTTTATGGCTTGTGATAACCCGTGCCTCCAGTTGTTGATGGCGATGTCGATGTCTACATCGCAGTTGACGCTACTGTTATCGTATGTGTTCTCTCACCCGGAAAATCGAGTACATCTCAGTTCGATCCCGCTGTAGGGACATCTCGAAACACCACGCGCCAAAATTATCGAAGTTTCTATCAGTCCCTTACAAATTCCTGGGTGAGTCCTCGTCGCTGTCTTGCGTTCGTAACATACCCTCACAACGAATCAGAATTATCTCGCTCGGTCCTTACGTCAAACTTGAAGCTCAAGCCGACCTTGATCTCTCTCTTGAGGTTCTCATCAACGCCCATCTCAAGTATAAACTGTGAGTTCATGGTACTCGAACTTCGTTTGTCTGTGTGCTGATCTTGATCTTCCAGCGAACAACGTATGTCATGGCTCGCCTGTCAGCATGCTGTTCACCGCACTCATGCGTCCTAGTCGAATTCTGGTACCCCAAGAAGCTCACAGAGGAAGACCCTGAAGCAAAGAGCGGCTACAAACATTTGAACCTACAACCGGCGCGTACGTTCATCGCATCTCTCTTGTTCTGCCGTTGTGAACACTCGTACCACCTTAGCTGTCACCGTCGAGGCATCCGCAGAGATTGCCGCTCAAGCTAACATCACTGCGTGAGTTCCCCTAAACGTCGCCTGTTTCCTTTCATCGTGTTTACCAATAATGGCAGGCACTTGATCCCATCGCTTCACATCGGTTCGCGCGATCCTTCTTCTGCTTCAAACTACGCACCAACGTCATGTTTCTAGGGTTGACTGCCTTGGCTGGCGTTGCCTCCGCCAGTGGTTACATTGAAGTCGATGCTTATGCCAAGCTTGCCTTACAAGGTCATGCTTCCATCCAGGCAGCTAACCATCACCACCGCGAACTCGATTCTGGCCTTGAACGTCGCGCTCTGAGCTATGTACCCCCATACCTAGGGGCCAGAGGTCTCCAGGCCGCTGATGAAGTTACCGCCCAATTCTCTGGGTGCCTCGGTATCCATGCCGGCCTTGTTATCCGTGCTGGAGCACAAGGTACCTTGGGATCACTTCACGGCGAAACACCCACCTGGGAGATCTTCCGTCTCCACAACGAAATTTCTATCCTCAACGTACGAACATCCCGTATTCTTGTTCTTAGACGACGCTGACGATATGACGATAGATCTGCTGGCCACATGCCGGAAAACGTGAAATCTCGTCGGCACCGAAGACTTCACTTCAAAGGAGAGCCTCCGATAATGGGTTCCAATGCGGTAGCGGCACAAGAAGCCATGCCCAGACAGCCCACACTGATGCCCACGTGTGAGTACCTTGACCTCCTTCACTCGGCTTCTATATCCTTAACTTGTCTTTTAGCATGTAAGTCGGGCGTATGGTAGCTCACAAACTATAATAACTGGGATTAGCGGGCTGCACTAAGCGGTGCTGTGTGCCTGGTGTCGTACTAGCTCCAAGTACTCCTTGACATCATACCATAATATGTTTCACGTTGTGAATAATCCCGTGTCGACCGCGCTTTTCTTGCTACGTGTCGCCTCAGAGTGGTTGCCCTGGACAGTGGATGAGTTCGGTGCTGCTTCAACGGGGGTGGACTTGCTTGATCGCCTAGTAACAGGGGCCCATATAAAGGACTGGAGGAGGATTCCTCACTCCCGTCACCCTCTGAGTCCATTCAACAATCGCTGGACTCTGACCTCGAGGCCTTAACAATGAGGTCTCCTAGGCCTCTGAGGCCGACGGCCTGGGGTCGGGGGTAGCGGGGAACAGACCATGGCGGCATTTAAAATTTTCCTGGTTACGTCCAAGATCGTATCTCGCCGGTCAGATGCAAGAGAATCCTGGGTGTCTGAAACAAATTCGAATTATATAGGACGGTTCCGCTTCGGCAATACATGAATGTGATCCCGAAAATGTATTGAAAACATGCACGATAAATGGATGTGTAGGTGTAAGTATACAAAAAAAGAGAGAAATGCATGGAAGATAAACGAAAAACCAGTCCTTCACGCCCTATTCTTGGATTTACCCCTGCTAGATTGTCTCACTGGCGATGCCTTCGCAGGTCGCTTTGTTTTGGCAGAGCTCCCCTTGGCAGTTGAGCTCCCTTTGGCGGATGTATTCCCTTTGGAAGAGCTTCCTCTGGTCGATGAGCGCGTAACAGGTCCGTTTGGCGGCGGCATGTCATTCTTCGCTGTGCGTTGACGTGAAAGCCTCTTGGGCGAAGGCGCATCGACTGCACCGCGTGTCGACGGGCCTGCTTGGGCCTGCGAGAATTCTTCACGAGTTCGTTTCTTTGACCCTCGGACAGGCTTCACGCGCTGTGGTTGCCCAATGTCACTCCCGATGTCGTCCCTGTCATGGGCAATCAAAGGAGTAGTAGCCCAAGATTCGGATTGCGAAATGATCAGTCGGAAGAAGGCAGAGAATAGGTCGTGGACATCGGTGTAAGACGAGGGACACTCGAGTTCGTTCTTGGCCTCGCGGTCTTCATAAAACGAGAGTTGAAAGGATCGCAAATCCTCGAGGTCTTCAGAGAGACCTCGTAATGAAGGGGCGAGAGTCTCCTCAAGAGTCGTTTGGATCGACTGGCGCAAGCACGATGCTCTCTCGTTAGTGGGATGGGAGATGCTGTTGACGAAGACCAGGCCGAACTTGTTCCGAGAAGGCTCATGCGAAACTCGCCTCGTAGCTGTCCAGAGAAAGATCCACCAAATAGATTCGAGGTCGTGCTGGAAGTTGAAGACTGGGCTGGATTGTACGGGCCGAGGATTTGTGTTTTTAGTGGGTTTCTTGTCGGAGAAACGGGCCTTGAATTTTTTGGATGGGTTGGCAACTACCGCGTGGTGAAGGAAAGAGGATTCAAGGATTTCGTGGGCCATGAAATATGGAGTCCCCTATCCAACATGAGAAGGATGATAGAGCGGCGTAGAGGGAAGTGGGAGCTCACCGTTTTTGGATCCGCGGCCGCTTGATAGGTTGCCTCAGGAGGGTATCTTCTCGCATACTCGAGGTCAGACACCTTTCCTTGCCACGGCATTGTTCCTGCAGGGTTGAAGGCTAAGACATTGCCCGAACTAATGTCGCGATGCACCCATCCCGCACAAAACATCACGCGAAGAGCTGGGTGTGGAAATCAGCTCCAACGTTTTGAAAGAGGGGATGAGTAGCTTACCAATAACCGCGTGTTCGAGGACAGATGCCACCTCTCCCATAGTCTTGAGATCGCCAACAGTGGTACATAACTCTTTGAAGACGACCCGATAGTGTTGACGAGGAACGTACGTCCGATGTTGAGTGAGTATGTGATTCGTCACAGCAGTCATAGGACGCGGAGTTCCCGAAGGTTGTCGTTGACTGCTCTTTTTGGCGGACGTCGACGCTGCTGCTGTGGAAGAGACAACGGGCGTGTCGAAGAGACCACGCTTTGCCTTCGCGTCTACAGCGAGTGCCTTGGATTCACCACAAACGTCATCAGCGATGATGGTCATGAAGTAATCCTTGAACTTGTCGTCCTTTGCCAGGTCGTCAATGGATATCGTGTGTTGGTCGACGTCCTGGAACTGCTTGTATACCTTCTCCTGCTCTTCCGAACGGGGGCCCTCGATAAAGGCCATGAAATCAGAAAAGATCGAGGTCTGGATTGCTCGCTCGGTCGCAGCCGTGGCCTCCAACCAGACATCCTTCAACACGTACTCCTTGCCCGTGTCAAGATTGTCCCCGTTGATCTCCCGAACGAGCCAGATGCGAGACATCCGTCCGGTAATGTTGTTCGAGCGGTATTCCGACAAAACTCGGACGGTGCGAAAGCGTCGCGGCGGACCCTTTCCCTGACGGATTTCGAAGATATACGTCCCATCAGCCTGGCGCTCCACAAGTGGATCGAACCCAAGCTCTTCTTCGGATGCAAACTGGAACGACATCAATACTTTGATGAACATCTTCGGATTCTAGAGGAAAGTTAGTCAAGGGCTCATACGAACAAGTCGAGGGACGTACTTCAACAAAACTGAACGGCTCCGATACGGCGGTATGGGATCTTGAGTAGTACCACAAGGATACTTGATCTCGAACAATAGTCATCTACATGTAGCAGGTAAGCAGCCGCGTTGAGAAGGGGAAGGAAAGGCCGAGAAAACGTACTGAGAAGGAAAACATCCGACGGGGATCGTCATTCATAATTTGGACATTGGCCGACGCAGCTTGCAAGTTGTTCTGCAATAGATGCATCGATGAGAAGCAGATACGAGTGTGATTATGAAGACTACATACTTGAATCGTGAGCTTGGGGTCCAATTTCTCTTCGATTACAANCAGCAATTTCATGGGCATTGATGG
>JAPEVF010000791.1:0-20795 GCA_029747585.1 Pleurotus djamor
TAGTAAGTATATATGTAAGCTTCAGTCTTGATTAATGATTTGTAGATGATTGTAGATTATAAGGGCAAAGGGAATGGACGAGATGGGGACTCGAACGCACCTGTGTGCTGGGTTTCGTGGATCTTTGTTGGTGTTGGGGGGAGGGGGNTGTTAGGGCTTGAGGGTGGGGAGGGTGGTGAGGATGTTGAGTACGTTCAGTACGCTGCTGGTGTTGAGAGTACTGAGGCTTTGGCTTTGGCGTTGACTCCTCCGGAGGACAGTCACAAAGCGCACTGTAGATCTTCTTCGGGACGCCAGAGTCACCCATGATATATGATAAGTCGTCAGTACTTCAGTGACAACTCTAGCGTTGGAGTCCAATTCGAACGAGTCGAATGCGGGACCCAGAAGATGCAGGGTCTCCCCAATGCCGTTGAATTGCTTCCATTTAGCGCGCTGATGCGAATTTTGCATGATGGGAGGTGCACGCAGCCAGCCTTGAGGCTTGAGAACGTTGACGGTCCGAGTTGAGCTTCTGAGAATAGACATCCCCTGTACCTCCTATCAGCAGTCAGTCTCCTAGCGAAGAGAGGGGGAGACAGACGAAGACGAAGACGAAGACGAAGACAAAGACAAAGACGAAGACGAAGACGAAGACGAAGACTAGGGACATGCCACGTTGTGACTTGAGATCCTGAGAGTTGGGAGCCAGTGGATTCCCCTTTTTGGGACGTCTGGCTGTTGTGATTGACTTGGAGTGGAGGAGGAAGGGTGTATGTGATGGGTATGTATAGTACGGGTGTCTTGGAGTGGAGGAAGGATAGATAGATTGGTGTATACGTATACTTCACCCTGACTTGGCGTCCGAGTGACGGCTTGTTGCACGTCTTGCTCCAAGCTCTTCATAAACACTATTATACCTATCGGGTCGGGAGTTTGGAGATGGACGACATATAGTATAGCCTCAGTGGAGGAGATACGTCTTGAGCTTGATCCTTTGAACGATATGCAACGCATTTTTGAGGTTCACCAATCAGTCCTTGATAAACGCAGCGACCAGTCGAAGTACTAAAACACGCACAATATAATAAATATCGCTCCTATGCAAACTTGTACACAATGGCACAGAATGATTACACACATCTCCACATATCCATATCTCCGCACTCATGTAGGTATGTCACCTCGAGTCACGACTAGCCAACGCCTTCAACCTCTGCTGCAACGGCGTCTGCGTCTGCCCCACATCCTCTCTCGCACTGCTCCTCCCCATCGCCATTGACATCGTCTTTGAATTTGGATTCGAATCGCGATCGGTGAACAACCCAAGAGCCACCGTCGGTGCCGACTCGACCAACTTGGGCGACGAAGGTGCTGTTACATTAACAGTTACAGCAACACCCCCTGCTCCTGCTCTGTCGGTCGACCCTTCCCGACGAGTAGATGACGACCCATCACGACCACGTTCACGAGACGTCGACGGTGATGACGAGGACATACGCGAATGTTCATGATGCGAAGGTGACACCATCGTTCCGGACGTTCCCACCGATTGATCCTGATCGTCAATATGATCCAAATATTCGATAGTCTCCTCCACGACGGCTACGCGTGTCCACCGCCTAAACCGCGTATACTTCCCGAGTCCGCCTTTGTTTGATAGACCCTCCCATTTATTGTCTCCGTACACCCATCCGTCGATGTCCGTGAACGGTTCATTAACACTGGTCTCGTTGATACCCTCTTGTTCCGTGTCCCCTTGTGCATGATGGTCATGCGAATCTTTCGTGTGGTCTTTCTCTTTCTCCTTATTCAGGTGTTTATCGTCTCTGATTTCCATGAGGGTGACGTTGGATGCCGACGAGGAGGATGAGGAGCTAGTGATAGATTCGCGGAGCTTTGCGAAGCGACTTGTGCTTGTTGAAGTTGATGGACTGGTGAGTTCGTCTTTGATGATGGGGAGAGGTCTCTCCACGCGTGCGACGACACCGTTCTGATTCTCCGGGTTTTCCTTCCGTAAGAGAACTTTCCATTCTGGTTCTTCCCAACGCCATCGCGCGGTCCGTTTGACGTACGCCCCGGGTTTTGATGGATTGGGTAGGACGACGGTGGTGTCGTCCGGTAGTGAGAATGATGAGGGGGGAGAGACGGGTTGGAGGGATGCGGTAGACCAGGAAGGACGTTCTGCGGGGATGAGAGCGGCTGTCCAGTCCAATCCCATCCACCATCGTTGGTTTTCGTATACGGTAAACAAGAAACGTAATGATGCTGACGGAGTGGATGGTTGAGTGGGTGTACGCTTAAGTGAGGAGGAAGAGGAGGTGGTGAGCGGAAGTGGTGGTGGGGATCCCGAGACGAATGACACGAGTTTATAGATGCCGAACCGGATGTGGGCACTCTTCATCAACGTCGTCCTGAGCGTAACAGCCCATGGCGCGCGATGGGTCAATAGAAGAGTACCAGCGACCGCGACGAGGATATGTAGCGGTGCATAGCGCGTCAAAATGATGTAGGGAAAGTAGAGGATGAGGTAAGGGCGGGGACGGGCGGAGAGTGTAGGAAGATGGGCCAAGGTTGGAAGGAGGGACTCGATGAGAAGCAGGTCTGTTATGACGGCCTGTAAAGAGTTTTCTGTCGTCACCGGGGGACTCTGCGTTCGTCTCGGTAGCAGGTACGACCAGAGCCAGAGNCAGTAGGGGAAGCGCGTAGACGAGTGCACCTGGGAGAAAGAGGCACACGACCCACCAAGCCGCCAACAAAAGCCAACTATCATAGAAAGTAGGACGGGTCCACGACGCCGCCTGCAACACAAATCGTGCGCATCGAACGGGCTCGGCAAGGCGGATGAGGGCGTTTGTGAGTGGCTGGGGGACAGTGTTTAGAAAGCTGGACAAGGACATTGTCAGCCGCAAAGAGTGATCCGGTCATCCTCGGTCAGCATCGATCATCCTCCTTATCTAATCAACCAACCCTATAAATACCCCGTTCATCGCAGGTTGCCTGTCCCCAATCGACTCGTCTTCTTTTTTCTTCTTCTCAGCCCAGCCATGTCTCCCCGCGTCGCAATCATCATTTACAGCATGTACGGCCATGTCGCGAAACGTACGCACCCCGTCTCTTTTTGTATGACCCACCTGACTTTTTGGCAGTGGCCGAAAGCGTCAAGGCAGGCATCGAGACAGCAGGAGGCTCTGCTAAAATCCTCCAGTACGTCCCTCTCCCTCCAACAAATCCCACCATACTCATCACACAAACAGAGTCCCCGAAACCCTCCCCACCGAAGTGCTCACAAAAATGCACGCTCCCGCAAAGCCTGACTACCCCACCGTCGCGGCCGCCGATCTCAAGGAATACGACGGTTTCCTCTTTGGTATCCCCACGAGATACGGAAACTTCCCTGCCCAATGGAAGGTTCGTCTATCCATATCCCCTCTCATCCAACTCCGTGTATTCATGCATCGAAAACCACAAACAGGCATTCTGGGACACCACTGGTGGACTCTGGGCTTCCGGTGCCCTCGCTGGGAAGTACGCGGGTCTCTTCATCTCCACCGCAGGTCTAGGCGGAGGTCAAGAGACTACTGCCATCTCCTCCATGTCCACTCTCGCTCACCACGGGTGAATACTTCCTTCCTTCCTCGTCCTCCCCTATTACCCCTTTACTCATCGCGGTGCTTTTGCAGGATCATCTACGTCCCCTTGGGATACGCCCACCACTTTGCCGACGCGACCAACCTCTCTGAAGTCCACGGTGGCTCCCCCTGGGGTGCGGGTACCCTCGCAGGTGCAGACGGCTCCCGTCAACCCTCTGAACTCGAACTCCGCGTCGCGGGCATTCAGGGAAAGATGTTCTGGGAGACGCTTGCGAAGGTCAAGTTCTAGAAGAAATAGAAGGAATGTGATGTAATGTTACGAACCAAATGGATAGAATATACAATGTGAATGTCGTCAGTGATTGTGGTCGATAAGATCTAAGAAACGACGAAGACGCGATAATCGTCTCAGTCTGGCCGCCGAGTTTATCATTGTCAAGGTAAAAAATATTGTACCCGTCTATCCGTTCATACCGACGATCGGTGATCTCAACAAACGCGTCGCGTTATCTATCCGTCCCCTCCGAGTCAGGGTCATTGTCATCGATACGTCCCAAAGTCAAGCGATATCTCGTCTACTCTATATCAAGTTCCACAGTTTTAGGAGGAGGATGAGCTACCGATAGGAGACTCCTGTGACTCAGGTTTCGTTAACGTCCTCTAACTATCCTCATCCGGCTCGAAGTTCAAGTTGGTTTTCATTCCAACCCTCGTGTCAGCGTCAGCGTCAAATGGAAGCATCCATATGTATATTGAGAGCTGAGTACATGCGAAGTTCTTGATGATTTCGCATCGAGGCACTCCAAGTTCTTTCATCCTGAGTCTTCAACGCCGCTACAGCCTACTCTAGGGTTACTTACCTCAAACTAACCTCTCATCATACATATCATGGGTATCTTCGGTGTGCTGAAGACAATCTACGATTCCTTTTGTCCTCCAGAGGAGTCAAAGCTGCAGCCGCAGCCGCAGTCGCAGCCTCAACACACCCAACATCGTCAACACTCCCAACACCCTCAACACATTCAGCTTCCTCAACATCTTCACCGCCCTCAACGACAAAGAGCTAGGAAACTCCACACACAGCCTCAGGTGCGTTGTTCGTGCAATTGTCCTTCAAGTTACCATTATTTACATACTCTATGTTTATCATAACCACCACCCACAACCAGATCTTGTACCCCAAATCCAATACACCCACTGACGACCATCCCCACTACACCTCCCTTCAAGCTCGCGCAGCAGCCAAAGAACATGGGTACCACATGTCTCGATGCTTCGACGAAAGCCAACAAGCTCGTGCACGCGGTGAGCCTACCAGAGCCGAGGAACTCTTGAATGATGGGAAAGAACATAAAGCGAAAATGCACAAGTTGAACCGACTAGCTAGTGATCTGGTATTCGAAGGTGAGTACTTTTAAGTTATTTAACGCGTATACTTGACCATTTGAACACATGTAACAGAGAATAACAAGGTGCTTACTTACTTACATGCATCGTTATATCAACGTCTCCTTCGTTTGATTCACGCGTTCACCTGGTGTGTGTGTTAGGACAACAATCCCAACAGGATTGACCTGCATGGCCTCTACGTGGACGAAGCCATCGCTCACACAGACCGTGCCATTAAACACGCGAAACAGCGAGGCGACTCCTCAGTCCGCCTTATTGTGGGTACGAACCCCATCTCCCCATCTCATCCACTCCTCCGAGTCCGCTTTTCACTTCTCACACGACCAATCTCTCCCACCCAGGCAAAGGTCTCCACTCAACAACTGGTCCCAAAGTAAAACCCGCCATTGAAACTTTCCTCAAAAAGTCAGTACCCTCCCCCTCCCTTTATCCCTACCCCCATCCCTATCCCTATCCCCGTCGCTTTTATCCTGAGGTTACCATTCACTTCTTCGTTCGAAAATTCACCGATCTATCCCTATGATCCTTGAATATTTGAATTATACTCACGAAAAAACCCCTCAGGCATCATTTACAAGTATCCTTGGATCCTCAAAATGCCGGCGTACTCATCGTCCAACTGAACACCCGACAAAGACGTGTCGTTGATGAACCGGGTGTTGACGAACTGCCAACAGAGACGCAGACACAGACGCAGACGCAGACACGGAGGCGGACGCGTCGGACAGGGCGAACCCCTGCGAACCCCTCTGCCTCTTCCAATCATCACGCTCACGCTGCCGATGACTTGGAAGAAGCAGACGCAGAGGCAGAGGCTGAGGAACGATACCACCATCCTCCTCGAGAAAATCGAGACGGTAAAGACCCGATCGAACGTTGCGCGAACGAGGCTGACACGGCTGACACGGAACGTGGAATACCTATCTACGAAAACCTACGTGAAAACCTCCCTCGTGTGGGAGTATTGCAGAGCTTTCTCGGCGCGGGTGAGTACTCCTCTACTTACTCACCTCTACTTCAAGCAATGCTTTGGGATCTCTTTATACGCGACTGACAATGCGTGTTTGTTGTATGTTGTAGCTGTGCTGGGCATGACGGGGTACTACGCTTTCAACCGCTCATCTCGGGAAATACGTGCTGGTTCGTCAGTGACCGCAGGTGTGTAAGCAGGCTTGTACGGTGGTCGAGCGTAGCAAATTGCAAGTCTATCCTCGTCCGATTACTCTCTATAAGATCCAGATTCCACGCACTGTCTATCATAACAGTGTACTTTCAACCCTTCAATTGCATCCTTGTGTATCTACTACTATCATAATATCGAGCATTTCCACATGGTTTGGTGAATCAGAAATTTGTTCGGTAAAGACGAACCTCATCGGGGTGGAGGCGGTACATACTACAGTGGGAAAGGATAGACTCTAGAGGAGCTAGACCTGCGCGATGAGCGCTGAGTTTCTATGAGATAGGAACTTGGCGGTAAGTGTGTAAGCGCACTGGCAGGAGGTCGATTGCCCGCTTGGGTGGTTCAGCTTGGACCAGGATAAGCACGGTCACTGCCTGCTGCTTGGGTCCCTTTAGGAGCGAGCGAGGGGTTCAAGCATTAACTCAACATGATCTATGTTGTATTTGTATTTCGGTTGAATGATGTGAATGATGGACGGCAGTTGGATGACAAACTTTAAGAGAGAAAAATTCTAGAGAACTGATAACTTACAGATGAAGCAAGCCCGTAAGCGTGAAGCTTGAGCTTGAAGAGCTACTGTGCTAACGGAGTTGAAGAGGAGATAGGGATTGAAAAGGGGTGCTTGGCTCCGAGGGCGCTGACTTCTCCGCGGACGACTCTCGGAGGTCGTTGGGATTGGTGTTAAGCTAGGAAGCTCACAAGGACTCAGGAGTACTTAAAAGAGTTCAAGGTTCAAGCTTAACGTCCAGTGAGCTCAATGTGAATGAGCTCGTTGAGCCTGGATGTTGTGGTGATGTATTGCGTGATGTGTGTTGGGTGATGCGTTGTAAGCGGGACTTTGCAAAGGAACGAGGCCGCATCGAATCGAGAAGCGCAGGCCGCTTAGAGGTATGTATGATACATGTAAGGATAAGAATAAGGAGAGGTATGCGAATGGCTGAATCTGGCCTCCGAGGATGATCCTAAACAGACGAGAAACGCGATAGACCTTCCTCAGTCCTCGGAGTCCTTCTCAGAGTCTCCGTATCTCTAGAGTATACTTAGTACTTACCCCTCGTCCCCGGACTACTTACCTTATTCATCACCTTGTGGAGTAGAAGACCACCCCAGGCGTACCCTGGGCTCATCCACTCAGCCTGAGGGATCTGGGAAGCCGGGATCGAGTCCGACGCGTCCGTGTCTAGAGTAAAGTAGATAAGGGACTTAAGCTTAAAGCCTGAGTTGGGCCTGAGGTAGGGAGGTGGATAGAACGAGGAAACGAGGAGTTGATTGTGGGTAGAATGGAAGACGTAAAACCATAAAAACGTGTACTTACTCTGCATCTATCATATCGGACGCGTATGTAAGGGGAGAGAATGGAAAGAGGTTGAATGTCACGGTGATATGCAGGCTCGGGGAAGCGAGTGTACTTAATATATGATATATGATAAAGTATGTAAGGGATGTACATAAGGGGGAGTATGAGCGAGTATATAAGAGATGGGGTGCGTGCACAGGGAAGGGGAAGCAAGAGTAAAAAGACGCAAACACCGAAACCGAAACGCAAACGACGCGAAAAGCAAACGAGGATCCTCACCACCCACCTACTCACTATTCCCCCCACTTCTACCCAGCCTCCCTCCTCCCCATCCTCCCTTCCTTACCCATCCTCCCTCCAACCTCCACGCTCAAACCCACTCACCACAAACAAACCATCGACAATGAACTCAACCCCCACCGAAATATGGACCCACATATTCGCCTACGCCAGCGCCGACGACCGACGCACCGCACGGAGTTTGGGGGAGGTATCGCGGTATGTGAGGGAGGCGACGAGGGGAGTGGGCATGGAGAGGGTTGTGTTGAGGAGTGTTGAAGAGGTGGTGTGGTTTGCTGGGTATTTGGAGTATTTGGATGGGGAATTTGAGAAGGAGAGGGAGGAGGGAGAGAAGGTGAGAGTGAAGGCACTGGATATCGCACTCGATATTGAAGGGAGTGACTCCCCCGAAGCGGAAGGGGATGGTTGGTTGAAGTGGTTGAAGGAAGGGAAGGAACGAAGTACATGGGGAGACGATATTCCCTCCTTCGACACATATATCACGCAATCCCGCGTCCGCGGAATGGCCGCGTGTGACGCCCTCGAGAGGATATTGAAACATATCGGAGGTGGGGTGAGGGATATGAGTGTTTGGTGGAATGCGAGGTATGAGAGGAGGTTTGGGGTGCTGCCAATTGGGTTGGGTGAGATGGGGAAGTTGGAGAGGTTGGTTGTGAGGGGGGATAGGTTGCCTAGTTGTGGSKGGTGATTGAAGGTGCGAGCATGTGACCGTGTCACGATCGCCACGCGTGACGCGACGCCATTCCCTGCTTGAACTTCGCTTCACAATTCCACTTTCCAATTTCCCATGTCCAGGACCCGATCACCTAACCATGCAAACTGCTGACGCCAACGGGCACTTGACGAATCTCAACGATGCCCAAAGAAAAGGCAAGGATTTCCTGCTTCCAATTCTTTCCAATCCTCACAATGCCACATTCTCAGCCGTTCATCATCCCCCACATATACCCCTTCAAATTCTGGCTGGTCCAGGCAGCGGAAAGACGAGGGTAAGACTGTGATATACTATGCGAAAGCACGTTCACTAACTTTTAAGACATGTCGCTAGGTGCTCACTTCTCGCATTGCTCATCTCATCTTGCACCATGCCATCCCATCAGCCTCGATTTGTGCCGTGACATTCACGAACAAGGCTGCTAACGAAATGAAAGAACGGTTGACGAAGCTCTTGGGCGCAGAACAGACCAGAACCCTGAAATTAGGGACCTTCCATGCTCTATGCGCTAGCTTTCTGCGCAAATATGCATCTCTCGTTGGCCTGTCGAATAACTTCAGTGTATGTGATGCGGACGAAAGGTATGTGAGAGTTTCTTGACAGCTTCAAGCCGCTGAACTTGCCCAGCAAGAAGATCATAAGCCGACTTCTGAAGCCTTACAAAACGTTCCTTGATGCAAAGGATATTACGCTCAAAGAGGGGACAGTACTTTCCATGATTTCCAAGCACAAGTACAAGGGGTTCACTGCTACTGAAGTCCTTTCAGAGCTTCGCACACCGCCCAGTGTCGTGTCTGAGAAAGAGAACATCACGGCTCAATCCAAATCCAAGGCCCGCTCCACAGAAATAGACCATGTTGTTGCAGAAGTCTACCGTGAATATGAAAAGGCCCTTCGAAAGTCCAACTCCCTCGATTTCGACGACTTGCTCCTTTTCGGCCTTGAACTCTTCAAGCATCACGAAAAGTCCCTTATTTGGTGTAAACACGTTCTCGTTGATGAATTGTGGGCCTCTTTCGGTACTGCCTAAGAACCGGCGGGCTGATCTCATCCCCAGCCAGGATACTAACTCCATCCAATACGAGTTGATGAAGACAATTGCTAACTCAGCCTCTGAATGCCTCACTGTCGTGGGTGATCCCGATCAATCCAGTGAGCCTCCCTCCCATAAGTTAGCTTGAACCCCGACTGATATGCTTGCCTGGAAGTCTACGGATGGCGGTCTGCAGATGTAACTAATCTCGCGAAGATGCGTAAAGGTGCGTTGTATACTTACCTTGAGCCTCGAGCTCTTCGACTGATCGGCTGGTTAGACTTTGCCCAAACGGAGTCTGTTCTGTTGTATCTAATCTACATCTAGGTTTGGTATCTACTCGGGCGTGGATTGGGTCGGTTAAGTGTGATCAGGTGATATCCCGTTAAAAAAGAGAGCAAGTCCATACAACACAACACCTCAGACTGACAGAGTTTCCCCTCCCGAAGGTAGGCTGTAGCCAGCGGAAAAAAGGGTCTCCCCCTAGTTCCGTTGGTGTGTATTTGCTATCTACGGTACAAGGCTCGAGTACGGCTGCACTATGTATCGACTAGCAAGTATGAATGGCCGATGTGGATCTGCGTGAACAAGTCAGCAAGGGTGTCAGAGACGCCAGGAAAAACAGACAGACAGACGGCAGCCAGGGGAAACAGGGGTCACTGCTTCGAGCAGGCAGTGCTCGATTGTGGAAGGAGGGTCCTGGTGCTCTACGGTGGGCGCTTGAACGAAATACCCACACAAGTGTTGGCGCGGTCAAGAATTGGATGAGTCGGATGCTTCGAGCGCAGCGGAGATAAAGCAGTGGTTGGTGGCGCGGTCAAGAAGGATAATGAAGCAAGCTGGGCCGCGGGCGGAGAGAGGACATCGTGTGATAGCAAAGACGTGACAACAGGGTCGGCACGAACGAGGGCAGCTAGTCATGAACGAAGGAAAAAGTCGCGTCAGAGCAATCGGCAACGCAATCGTTCATGATGATGATCACAAGGGAAGTATGAAGGAGGGCGGCTAGTTGTGAATGACGCGATGGCGTAGAGCCTGACGCCGAAATGGTGGTTGGTGGCGCGGTCGAGAAGAGTGGGGTGGGGCGATGTGGGTGATGACTCGACACAACGTGTGTTGAGTTTGGTGTAGACCAACCAACTTGCGGGGGTGAGAACAACAAAGGAGCGATGTGGATAGTCAAGAATGATGCCAACGAGGCCGAAAGGAGGGCGGCTAGTCGTGAACGACACCGTCATGGAGCCTGAGCCGTGATGACAAACAATCGAGAAAGGCCCAGATTGCTTGAAAGGCGGCGAAGGTGTCGAGGTGGTTGGTGGCGCGGTCGAGACGGGAGATGCCAGCAAGAAGCATAGCCGCATGAATAGATGGGCATTCACCTAAAGAAATATTGGGATAAGCAAGGGTTATAGCAGCAACAAAAGGAAGACTTACTTACAATAAACTGGACATGCCGCGATGACGATCGATCGAGAAAGAACCGGATCGCTCGAAAGGCGTCAAAGACGTCGAGGTGGTTGGTGGCGCGGTCGAGGACGAAGGCAGCCCGTCGTGATCGAACTCAGGTTGAAACAGAGGCCGTAGAGTTGGAGACCAGTTTTGTCAACCGGCGATGCGCTCGAAAGAGAAAGGCGGTTGGTTGTGAAGAAAGGGATAGTGGGAGACGTCCGGGCAAGGTCATCGATCGACGACCTCGGTGGCCGATATGAATTTGGCTGGTGGCGCGGTCGAGAAGGGACACGAACAGACGGTACACCAGACGATATACAAGCATCGTTGGCCCGCCGCGTATCCCGTGACGACAAGAGATTAATCTAGGGAGAAGGAAATAACATGAGACAAGCGTATAAAAAGAGAATACAAATAAAACTTACCGTGCGACGTCATGAACGACGGCGAAAGAGGGATGTGAGCTCGGGGGGCGTCACCGAGTACTCATGGTCACCGCGGCACATGCACATGCACAAGGGTAGAACTAGAGATGACAAGGTCAATGAGAATGAAGAGGAAAGGTACAAAGGTGTAAAAGAAAACATACGCGAGGTGTGTTGGCGTCACAGCCATTGGTTCTTACAGCTTCCCACAGCTGAGCGACGACTTGGGAGATGGATCGGCAGGTGGTAGTGGTGGTGGTGGCGCGGTCGAGAAGGGAAACAAAGGGAGGCAACTTCAGGTCGGTGCCTCATCGAAACCTGCAACGACGGAGATGGAACTAATAATTTTCATGAGAGATTAGAATAGATATGAAAACGCATAGAAAACTTACAAAATAAGCCAGATACTATCCTGCATGAAGAAGCAAAGATGGGGGGCGCGGTCGAAAAGGGTAGGGACCTCAATGGCGACGATAGTCAACCGCCGAGTGGATGTGGAACTAGAACAAAAAATGTGAGAACGGAAGCAAAAAGAGGGTAGGAAACCTCACATACAAGTTCCAATCCGTCCGTCGTGGCCATACCAAGATGTAGGGAGGGGGATGGGGACAGCCACCAGCATCGCGTAGGTAGATGAAGGAGATCGAGTCAAGGGCTACGTCGCGAGACTTCGAGCCCTGGTGACAAGGGCAGACACAGCAGTGGTGCTAGAAGGATGGCTGCATGAGATCGGAGACTTGAATGTGGACACGAAGAAAAAGAACTTACACAACTGGATTTGCATCACGAAGACTGCCCGCGGCATTTCTCTGATCGATGCGTAACCTTGCCTTCGTTTCAAGCATACCAGCGGCGTCTGTGTTGGCAACGGTACCTGTTTTTCGGCGGGAAAAGTCTGCGAAAAGAACAAAATTGATCCGAAGACTACGAAGTGGGTCAGRAAAAAAAGTAAAAAAGTGTGTGGGGACTTGGACAGACTTACATGAATGAGACGGGGATAGGGCATGTGTGGCGCAAGTTCACGCGAGCGCAAGAGCGGCGGCGACGGCATGGGACTGATGGTGAAGGTTCATGACCACGGCGTAGCGCATGGTCACAGTCCAATTTGAGGACAAAGGGAAGGGCCATACTGCCGACGATGGACAAAGGTAGGATGAACTAAGAAATTGCCGTCAGATATGGATATGGAGAAAAGAAAATAGGAAAAACTTACAAGTCATGCATTCATGATCCAAGGGTAGCTCCAAGGGAGTAAACGTCTAGGATACGATGCAAACATGTCAGATATGATAGAAGAAATTGGCAGATACCCGGAAACTTACCTGGTCGAGGGCGTAGATGGTGGTGGTAACAGACCAAGCTTGGGCGCTAGGCATCCGTTTCGTGAGGTGGCCCTAAGAAGCACAGGGGTCAGTCAAGGGGAGTCAAGGAGGCTTGACGGGACTTACTGAGGTACCATGGTTTGGGAGAGGGTATAAAGTCCGACATATTGGAAGGGTTCGAGGAGGAGTGGTGACCGATAAAATGAAGCAACAGAAAGGCAGGGAAGGAGGCGTAATAGTTCAAGGTCGTCGCAGTGAATGATGACGACAGAGCGGAGGGGCATAGTAAAGGGACATAGTCGGGGGAAGGTGACAAACGACAGGCTGAAATTACACCTTATATACAATCTCCCTGCTTGCTCGTGTTGTGTCCTAGCTGTGTGGACATATAAACTTTTGTTGATTGTTCGCAAAAATAATTAGCTCAAGGCTCACCTACCTATCTCCTCCTCAGAGTCCCCAAATCTCTTGGACCCTGAGGGATTCCCCATCATTACCTTGCACTAAAGCACCAGCTATAAACTCAGATCGTTCCTGGAGGTAATAAGCTCATTTCGGGCATACACATACCAAAAGAAGAGCACTCACCTCTCCTCCGTGGCTTCGCACGCTGCCATCGAACCTTCTGGCTGTACACAATCATCGAAGAAGCTTCTCGATATGAGGGGACATGGCAACATTGATTTATGTTCGAATTTACACTTCTCCGCCGTTTCTCCCCCCACGTAATGTAATTCCAGACCCTCTACCCGGCTCCAATGCCTTTCTCCATGTACCTCCCATTCTTCTATCCCGGAGCTCGCATGTATCATACCCGAAATGGACATATCCCCACTCCACAATGTGTGGGCTTTGCTGTCGACGGCGTCGGTGTTGTTGAAATGCGTGATCCATGAGCTGAACAAGCTGGAGCTGCAGTGTATGAGAGAGGTGATTATAGTGTTCTTGAACTTCCATGCTCGGAGCGCAGAGATTGTTGGGAAATGGTTGGAGATGGTTGTGTGCACCAAGTGATTCATCGAATTTCACCTTGCTCAGAAATACGTGGAATAGCGTTTGAGCACCTCAAAACACAGCTACCCACTGAAGAGCTCGTTAATTGACGGACGGAAACGATAAGAAACACGGACGAGAGGGTTCCGAAGGTTGACTCCTATGGCCCCTAGGTCGGTTGGACTTGGTCGAAATCGCTCTCGTTGCGCTCTCGCCACTCGAAATCTCATTTCTACAAAGCCCTAGAGCTACTATTGACGAAGGAAATCACTTTTCATAGGTCTACAGGACTTACTGACACTGTGCTGACGTACCCGACTCGCAAAGGCCGAAGTGAGACAAGGGATACTGTGATACGCAACTTGACCTTTGTGTGAAGTTGAAGTCGAGTGCGTATCCGATTCTCCGTCGATTCCTGGCAAATAAGACTTGTATCAGACACTTACAGCGAAGGAGATCTATATGATTGGCACGTTCTCTGGGCTTCGTGGCCACGGCCCCAAAATTTGATATGTTTCTTCATGGAAAAGTCAACGGCTTGAATTGTTTCGACGGGGCAATTCTATCCGAATCAACTTGATTTACGCGTCCTCTCGAAGACTTGACAGGCAGCCTGTAGGCACTCGGAGTCATCGACACGCAAGAGAACAGGACCATAAAGCTACGAGCTGTGTATAACTCGCACTCTCAAGTTTGGACGTTAGGAAGCAGCGACTGATTAGAAAGACCACTCGATGATCAATATCTTTCTCATTTCTCGTGTCTCATGTCTCAACTCTTGGCTTATCAACATCAGCGGACACCGTCGAAACTCTACCTCTCCTCACATGTACGAAGCCACGCAGCCTCACATGCTCAGTCGTAGAGTATGACTTTCTTACGATCTTGACATCAACACGACATTTTCAGAACACGCCATCAACCAGTATATGTACATTCACAACCGATTCCTCAAAGCGAGTCTGAAAGGCTCTTCGTCCACCAAGCACCATATGACTGGGACTCGCCACTGACTCTACTTTCGAATGTCGAGATAAACATCTTCAATGTGAGTTTCAACTGCAAAGCAACTTGTTATTCTATTCGTTCGGGACTGTCTGCTCTAGAACACGAGTATCTATTGATGCTACGTCGACTCTTCGTACCCCATCGCGAAACCAACATACCTGTAAACGGGAGTATTGAGCATCGGGAACAATACCGAGCAAACCGAACATCATGCCCACCGACGTACGCGATGCATCCAAATCGAGGGCGTCGGCGATAGGAAAGGCAGTGTTCACCTCGTAACTACCAAGACGTGGATGATGTTCAGAGTTTGATGCACGTTGCGCACCCGGACGATGGATCGAGGGTGACAGTGAGAGCAAACATCTCGGCGGCGAGCTAACCATCGAGTCTCGACTTGCGTATCAACAACAAAGTTTTCTAATCTTAACACAAGTCCATTGGGCGCATCACCACATGTATGTACCTAAGCGAGCATGGAACCAGTACGAGCGCAGTAACTTGAAGGCTTGACTGCGAAACGCCGAAAAGCTAAGACTAAAACTAAGCGAGAGAAGATGATGACAGTTAGAGGGTTCGCAGCAACAACAAACGAGGGGACATACCATATCCACGTTGAGACCATTGAAGGTTATACCTCCGACAAGCGAGGAGTTCCTGGAAGAATTGTTGATGGAAGCCTGGCAGGCTAGTAAGGCGACCGTAGAGAGGGACCGGAGGAGGAGAAGGACAATGCGAGTCATTTCGTGGACAGCAAAGTTTGTTCCATCATAACGACATGACGTTCATACCGTGGGTTTCCAAAACACTCGGAGGTACCTGCCTGTGAATCACCTTGAGATGCCCAGGAACGAACGGGGAATACAAGTCTAAGAAGATACGAAGAGAAGCAGGATGCTACGCACCCATATCGGGTAGACAACATATGATACGACTCTTGACAAGTTAAACTTGAAAAATTCTGGTGCGCGAGCTTATTCTGAGGCGACGGCATGGGCTCAACAGCAAGGGTCGAGCTGAGTATACTGGACATCCCTCGGATTCCAGGGAATCGGTGGACTTGGGACTGGAGAATTTCGACGTGGAGGAAGAACGTGTGTCTAGGAATGGAAGGGGGAAATTGTATAAAGAGTCTTCGGATTGGGTCAGTGTTGGGACAGGCAGTTCTTCGCCTTTACTCACCTTTCCCCTCCCCTTCCACTCCCTTCTTCCTCGCCTCTCTCAACGTCCTACACATCGACACTCTCCTCTTTCACAACCTCCTCCTCCTCCGTCATCAACATCGTCGCTGGCGTCGCCATGATCGTCACGACCGCCTGAATCCACGCGTCGGTTACTTCTACCCACCATATCAGCTACCTTACTCACCGCTCTCCCCATCTAGCTGCAGCCCGACCCGCCCTCTTCACTTCACGTTGTCTATGAAGCCAAAGGTAAGCATCTCGTCGACTGTATCAAAAGGAATACGTACTAATTTTATGCGCCTTTCACAGGTTCCTGTACGTTGCATCGGACGACGGACGTTTGCGTCGGTGTTCGCGGTGTCGCTGCCGCCGCCATGTTCGTTATCACCCTAGTTACCTAAACGTCAGTCAATACCCCAGACCGCTCGTCGTTGGAACCACCACTCACACACCTCTCCTGTCGCGATAGGTCGTACTCTAGCCTTGTCGCCAACGCTTTCGTCAGCCCTCGGCGGGCGACATGTACACTACCAAAACCAGGTAAGCATCATCAATGATTTATCGTGATCACAGAAGAATGAAATCACCGATTAGTTACCTTGTCGGCGTCGGCGTCCTTGAGCTTTCCGACTTGGAGTCGACGTCGTGTTGGCCAACAACGCCAACGCCGCCGCTGTTGTCGCCATGGGAGTCATGACCCAGACCTTGACACGATGTGAGTACGCTTTCATCCATCATTGATGGTGTTATTACTTACCCGTTCTTGTTCAAGCTCGAAGCAACGCCTTGCTAGTCGCACGTCGTCCATGACGGGCATCTCGTTCATCAGGAACGAGGAGGTTATGCTAAGACTCTGATTCAAAAGCGTAAGCATCGGATGACCGAGGTATTAGTACTTGGATATATAGACTTGCCTTCCATACGTATTGTGATATTCTTATGGATTAATCGTTTCGGTTTGAGGACTTGAACTCAACATTGTCCGTACTTGACAGTAAGACTGGAGGGAGGGATGCGTTGGGGATGCGCCTATTATCATTATCATTATTACTTATTAGTACGATGGGGTCGCTGATAATTATCACCATACGCACTTTTAAAATGTCTTTAGATCTCCAATAAAACCATAGAAATATCGCTGCAACCTTGACACCTTGAAGAAGCTTGACCAAGCAATGACTCTGAGCTCGACGATGATGGAGGTAAGTTTGAAGACAGCTTGCGTTCTCGGCGCTACTTCCACTTCTGACCATCATCATCACGATTCACGACCAACATTGTCCATTCGCATTCGCATTCTCATTCCGCACCACCACCTTCCTCTCTCCGCCCTCACACTCTCCTTCCTCGTCGTACCATTCGCATCCCTCCATCCATCCATTCGCATTTCCTCCATCTCGAAACGCGTTCACCAACCTCGAAGAACATCCGTTCATCCCTCCCTCCAGTCCTCCCCCTCGGTATCTCCCTCTCCCTTCCCTTTGCCCTTTCTCCCCTCACGCCCTTTCCCTCCTTCTCCCTTCCTTTCCCGCTCCTCCAAGGCTCCTTGCATCATGACCAAACCCCATCCGCCTCTCCAAAATCCACAAATCACAGCACCCCTCGCGTAAACCGCGAACCTATTATTCACCTCCAACGAATCATCTACGACCATCCAAGCTCCTCACGTCGTCGCCAGAGCAACTCGACGATGTACTCAAATCGGCGGGAAAACCATTATTTTTGTTGGTTTTTGAGGTGAGTTTTCTTTTTTCCCTTCGTCGTCCTTGATCGTCCTTGACATGGGTAACTATTCTAGCGTCTTATTGGCTCTCCTCCGCTCCGCTCTCTCCTCCAGGCTCCCCCTGCTCCTCCCCTCTAATCCTGCCATCCTCAACACGACCAAGACCAAAGCATCGCGTCGGAAGTCGCAAAATCGCAGCACCCTTCGCGAAAATCATCAACATCAACGAAGTAACCAACCCTTCGAACATAATTGCTCCAAGTTGTTGGTGGAGGAAAGCGACGGATTTGTGATTTCAGCGCGAAGCATGATGTTTAAGTGAGTTTTTCCTCGTTCTCCGCAATAAATGCATGGTCGACTAACATTTTGATTGTTATTCTAGTGTTCCGTCGCGTCGGGAAGATGTGAGAGTGGTCGTTGTGTAGGTGCCTCGGACCCGTACGCACGCACCTTGTCAAGGAGGCTGGTTCTGATGGGGTATGGGGCAGAGGCCGCGTAAGTAGAGTTTATATGACTGGTGTGTTGGTTGACTGAAAAGGGGACATGGTGTATAGATGCTGCACGCGCTGCACGAGGTCGGGATGGAAGGATGAGGGGANGGAGAGTGCGGAGGAGAGTAGTACTAGTAGGGGAGGAGAGATGAAGGGAGGCGCGGAGGAGAGTAGAAGGGCAGAGGATGGATGAAGGGAGGACGAGGGCTGGTCGTGGGTCAATGAAGACGAGTCGTGCGCGTTCACTAACCTGACACGACGCGTTCTAACCCATACCCAGACGGTCGGTCGGTCTAGCATACATGCAACGCGAGGGTCGAAGCAGCGAGGAATGGACGGAGAGAGAGACGACGAAGGGTCGAGCTGATGTGGGTGGAGAGGAGCGAGAGTGTCGTTTGGCGTGGCGAGCATATAGGGTAGCAAATGACATGTGTCGTAGTGTAGAATGCATGCGACGACGCGCTAGTTGTGGCGGGTGATTGAAGGTGCGAGCATGTGACCGTGTCACGATCGCCACGCGTGACGCGACGCCATTCCCTGCTTGAACTTCGCTTCACAATTCCACTTTCCAATTTCCCATGTCCAGGACCCGATCACCTAACCATGCAAACTGCTGACGCCAACGGGCACTTGACGAATCTCAACGATGCCCAAAGAAAAGGCAAGGATTTCCTGCTTCCAATTCTTTCCAATCCTCACAATGCCACATTCTCAGCCGTTCATCATCCCCCACATATACCCCTTCAAATTCTGGCTGGTCCAGGCAGCGGAAAGACGAGGGTAAGACTGTGATATACTATGCGAAAGCACGTTCACTAACTTTTAAGACATGTCGCTAGGTGCTCACTTCTCGCATTGCTCATCTCATCTTGCACCATGCCATCCCATCAGCCTCTATCTGTGCCGTGACATTCACGAACAAGGCTGCTAACGAAATGAAAGAACGGTTGACGAAGCTCTTGGGCGCAGAACAGACCAGAACCCTGAAATTAGGGACCTTCCATGCTCTATGCGCTAGCTTTCTGCGCAAATATGCATCTCTCGTTGGCCTGTCGAATAACTTCAGTGTATGTGATGCGGACGAAAGGTATGTGAGAGTTTCTTGACAGCTTCGAGCCGCTGAACTTGCCCAGCAAGAAGATCATAAGCCGACTTCTGAAGCCTTACAAAACGTTCCTTGACGCAAAGGATATTACGCTCAAAGAGGGGACAGTACTTTCCATGATTTCCAAGCACAAGTACAAGGGGTTCACTGCTACTGAAGTCCTTTCAGAGCTTCGCACGCCGCCCAGTGTCGTGTCTGAGAAAGAGAACATCACGGCTCAATCCAAATCCAAGACCCGCTCCACAGAAATAGACCATGTTGTTGCGGAAGTCTACCGTGAATATGAAAAGGCCCTTCGAAAGTCCAACTCCCTCGATTTCGACGACTTGCTCCTTTTCGGCCTTGAACTCTTCAAGCATCACAAAAAGTCCCTTATTTGGTGTAAACACGTTCTCGTTGATGAATTGTGGGCCTCTTTCGGTACTGCCTAAGAACCGGCGGGCTAATCTCATCCCCAGCCAGGATACTAACTCCATCCAATACGAGTTGATGAAGACAATTGCTAACTCAGCCTCTGAATGCCTCACTGTCGTGGGTGATCCCGATCAATCCAGTGAGCCTCCCTCCCATAAGTTAGCTTGAACCCCGACTGATATGCTTGCCTGGAAGTCTACGGATGGCGCTCTGCAGATGTAACTAATCTCGCGAAGATGCGTAAAGGTGCGTTGTCTACTTACCTTGAGCCTCGAGCTCTTCGACTGATCGGCTGGTTAGACTTTGCCCAAACGGAGTCTGTTCTTCTAGAAGAGAATTATCGCTCAACAGCCTCGATCCTCAAGGCAAGTCTCGCTATTGTTGCCCAAGGTAGATAGCGCTTGTTGTCCCTCTCGCACGCACATACCCCAAACTTATATGAACACCCTAGACAAGGCTCGCTTGCCGAAGTCTTTACACACATCTCANCCCCCCTGGCAATGCGCCTAGCCTCATGTCTTTTGCTTCTGACCGGGATGAAGCAGCATTCATAGCCAGCGAGATCAAGCGACTCACCGCGCAAATGGGTGGTGTACTCACATGGAAAGATTTTGCCATCCTGCGTACGTACGTTTCGGCCACACTGTCTTCATTTCGCTAACCAGCTGTCACCCCATCCTCTGAACTAGTTAGATTCAACGCTCTTTCTCGAGCTATAGAAAGCGCCTTGCAGAGGGTCGGTATCCCATGTCGCATTCTCGGCGGACATCGATTTTTCGAGCGAGCAGAAGTTCGTCGCGTATTTTTCTGGGTCATCCAACCTTTTAACCTGTTAGCCTTCCAGATTAAGGATTTGCTTGCGTATCTTCAGCTAGTCGACAACCCCCACTTCTCGCCTGCATTCATTCGAGCCATCAACGTTCCTGCCAGGGGAATTGGAGAGAAGGTTTGTTTATCTACCAAGGTAATTTACGCCCGCTAAATTTGTGGTTGTTCGGTCTATCTAGACCCTAGAAGAGCTTTCTATTCGGGCTGAGAAGACGCAGAAGCAACCCATGGATGTCGTTGAGTTGATCCATGCTGGCAAGCAGCCCGATATCAAACCCCCGATCAAGCGGAAAATAGCATCCTTTGTGGATACCATCCAGAGTCTGCGAACACTTGCGCTCAA
>JAPEVF010000792.1:0-20739 GCA_029747585.1 Pleurotus djamor
TATGAAGTGGTATGATTTATACACATTTATTATAACTGCTCAATTTTTTTGTTTTGTTTATCAACGCTTTCAGAGCTTTCCTAGCTTTCCTAGCTTTTCCAGCTTTTTGTGCTTTTGAAGCATTGGCGCTCGCTATGTAAGTATTACAGCATCTTTTTCTTGCTTTGTCATACCTCTTGTACAAAGCATAACTTTAAGCGCTTTTTCTATTTTAGATATACAAGATACCTTTCTCCCACAGCTTCTTGATCTTATCTAGCTTCCATCTGCTCCTGGTAAAAATGATGTTTTCCTGATGTTGTCGCCCACCAAGGAACCGACTTTTCCAAGCTGTAAGCTACTTTTGATCCAATCGGGCTGTAACTCATGCCATTTCCTACGACAAGCGTACCTACTCTGACTGATGCGGACTTCTTCTTTGACACCTTGGATTCAAAGCTCTTCCCCGGCATAAGTTCATCAATCAAGGTTCACAATGGTTTCTCGACTGCTCAAGCGAAGTAAGACTCAAATAATGCTTGTTCATCTGAGCTTTTCGTTGATTCGCATCGCAGGGCCGCCGCATCGGTCTTATCCGCTGTCAAGTCCGCTATGTCTAAGTACTCGACAACCCATGTCACCATTGTTGGACATTCATTAGGCGGGGCCATCGCCCTTCTCGATGCTGTCTATCTCCCATTGCACTTGCCATCGAGTACTGTTTTCAAGACTGTCACCTACGGAATGCCCAGAGTGCGCCCATATCCTTCAATTTTTTCGTTCGCATGTTAATCATAGCACGGCCTTAGGTTGGCAATCAAGCCTTCGCAACCTACGTTGATAGCCATGTGGCGAACTTGAATCATATCAATAACAAGTGCGTGCTTGTCCTCTTGCCGTGCTCCAGTGGCTGATCGCTTCACAGAGGCGATATTGTCCCGATCGTTCCAGGTCGCTTTTTNGGGCTTCCATCATCCTAAAGGCGAAGTAGTACGTATATACACCTCTGATGATGTCAACCCAACTTACTTTGTCCGTTGTCAGCATATCAGGAAAAAAGATTCCGCTTGGTTGTCTTGCCCAGGTGCCGATCAAAAGTCATCTCATATACTCACTATCCCAGGCTGATTGCTATGACTTCTCCCCAATGTGTAGGTGAAGATAACACAGGCGCTGGATGCACCATTGATGAAGTACCCAATATCGCGGCCGGTCATCCATCTGATCACTCAGGACCTTACTCTGGTGAGCATGACACAGTCATCCAGCACAACTACGTTCCAACGATTAGCTTAGGTGTGACGATGGGGTGTTAAGCCGACGAGTATCTCGTAGTAGGCTGTTTCGATCTTTCAGAATCACCTTGCTTCAGCAAGGTCACTCTACTGTCGTAAATTGCCTTATTCGTCAAGTCTATCCTTTTAAGTAACCTACCAGACCCTTGATTGAGCGTTTGGAGGGCGCTAATCTACGCATTACACGACGCTCGCACATCAATGCCTTTTATGGTAATAGTGTGCTTCTCTCGTACCTGGGACCACGCATGTCTCTCATATTACTTATGTGCTTGTGTCGCAAGTATTGACTGATTGAGCTCGTATAGCAGTCTGATTGCTCTTGCTGAGCCAGTTATCACCTTGCTTCAGCAAGCTCACTCTACTGTTGTAAATCGCCTTATTCGTCAAGTCTATTCATTTTAGTCTTCAAAAGACCCTGCCTTCGGGCGTTTTGCGGGCGCTAGTCTACACACCTGTAGTTCTTGTCAATTCATGAAATTGAACTTGAAAGTTGAGCCCGAACTTGGGCCGGGCCCGCGCCATCCATGTTGTCGTCCCGCCTCGAAATCATCCACGTAAAATGTCTGAGTCAAGTCTGAGTCACCATCTGCACCCTTCCCCCAGGCACCGAGCCCGGCCAACCGAAGGTTGGGCGGCGAGGTGCTGTGACTGTCTTAGAGTATCTTGCTGGGGCGGATGATGAGTCTCGTATAAGTACTATGCTCCTTGAGCATTGTACTAAATGTTGACCAAGCATTCATCGAGAGTCGCTTGGAACTCGAGCTCAAGCACTCAATTTGGACTCAAGGAAGCAAGGTGGTTTTTGGGCGCTCTCGAGCGCCAGCTAGTGCATAGGCTTGACATGTCGTCACTACGAATCGGTGGCGCGACTGCGACCCTGACGCCGTCACTCCGGACGCACATGAACGCATCATGTACGATGAGCTTGATTCTAGCTTGAAGTCCTCAAGTGATGTTCCCCATGTGGTTGTCATTGGGTTGGCAAGACATGTACAGTAATGAAGGGTGCAGTCACTTCTTGTGCCCTCGCCGTTCCTCGGCAAATTGATCTGACCACGTTTGACCCATCGTCATCAAGTCAGCTGGGGAAGCTCACCATGCGCAGGGCGGGACATCCTGTTCATTCTCATTTGCTGAACGAACGAAAGGCTTTCTGATTCGAGCTCAACTTCTTCCATACATGGTACTCAGCTGACGTTTTATGCGTTTTAGCATGTTTTTCGTTCATCGGGCGGATGATATCCTTGGTCGAGGTTCGAACATCCCCCCTTATCTTGCAACGTTATCTCGACCCCCGTGTTACATGCTGTCATAGCAAACGCGCTAAGCTATGGCCATACGACTACGTACGACAGCACTACTTAATGTGCAGGTCAATAACTCAGATACCTTGTAGGAAACCACCCACAGCTCCGAGTCGGGATGTCGCCCTCCTTGTGTGTCGTCGTTCTCGCTACATTCCTTGGATTAGTTGCAGCAGTTCCTCTCCTGCAAACTCGGCAGAGTGTTAGTGTGCTATCAAGCTCGCAGATTGCTGCGTTCAAGCCATACACCTACTATGCGTCGTCCGCATATTGCCAACCACAGACGACGCAATCTTGGACGTGTGGGAGTGCGTCATTACCCTAACTCTGTCAACCCAATCGTCATACTTATCTTCTGTCTTAGCCAATTGCATGAACAACGCGGACTTTATTCCAGTAGCGTCTGGGGGAGATGGCAAGGCGATCCAGTTTTGTATGTCTTGATTTATGCTGTAGAGTGGGCAACTCTGACCTGGCTTAGGGTATGTCGGGTATGACCCCAACCTTGACACCATAATCGTCGCTCACCAAGGTACGGACACCTCTAAACTGTGAGTCCTTCTATAGTGGAGAAGCAGCGTCTGYACTGACGAAGGTATCCCAACAGGACCTCGATCCTTGTCAATGCGAACGTTGCGCTGAATCCCCTGGACCAGACCTTATTTCCGGGAATCCCTGAAGACGTCAACGTCCATGGCGGCTTCGCTGAGGCGCATGCTCGGTCGGTGCAGCTAACTTTTACCCCCTTTACGAAACGACTTATTACGTCGCAGCGCTGCTCCGGACATCTTGGCTGCCGTGATCAATGCCTTGTCTTCATTCTTCACCAAGGATATCACCCTTGTTGGGCATTCCTTGGGCGGAGCGCTGGCTTTGCTTGACGCGGTGTATCTACCATTCCATCTTCCCTCGGATACAACATTCAAGGTCATAACTTACGGAATGCCTCGAGTAGGTCTTCAACGTCAGATATGCGTATGTCAATGGTTACTTAAATGCCCTTCAAGGTGGGAAACACCGCGTTCGCCGACTACGTTGAYAAGAATATCCCCTCCTTGACCCGGATAAACTACAAGTAATGTTTCGAATGGATTGTATGACATCGACGTGGCTCAACTCTATGTAGGAGAGACCCCGTTCCAATTTTACCAGGGAGATTCCTCGGATTCCGACATACGAGCGGAGAAGTGGTTCGTTTCGCCTATTCTCCAACCTTATCTCTCCCACTGACGTGAAATCCTCAGCATATCCGTCGTTCTGACTCTGCTTGGCAAGTGTGCTCGGGTCAAGACAGCTTGGAGCCTGGGTGTATGATCGACGAAACTCCAAACATATTCGCCAGCAGTTCTGACGATCACTTTGGTCCTTTCGATGGTCAGTTATCCTTACTTCATTCGCACGAATAGCTCACGAGACGTTATACTAGATGTAAAAATAGGATGCTGGTAACTCAACGTTGACGGAGGATCGGAACCCATGTTGTAAATTATTGTATTTTACTCGCAAAGGGGATATAGGAGACAAAGTGCTTATCCGCGATCACGATGTCCTTGATCTTTCTGCCACTCTCATTATGTCGATCGTGAATGTATTCGTCGTTTCCCCCGATACACGCTCAGAACGCCGATTCGACTTGCAGCTTACCATATCGCAGTTGAAGGTTTCAACTTTCCTGACATGGTCTTGAACATATGTTGAACACAGCACTCTGCAGACGAAACTCGAATTGATCACTGGCATACCTACGGGGAATCAAGTGATCGCCCTTCTGAACTCTGAGACCGATAGTACCCCTGTGACGACGCTGTCGGATGACACGAAACCCCTCGGTTTTTACAGCGTGAAAGACTTTCAAGTTTTGAAGGTGAGGCGTCCAAAAGTCCGAGAAACGACCTTTATGTGACGTTCATGTAGGTTGAGGACACGAACCCATCGATCTCGCTCACAGGTCAACTTACAGATGTTTCGCAAGTGGAAAAATACGAGATGAGCAATGAGGCTTACTCGCAACGACAAGGCGAGTAAACCTGCTACGACTTTGTATCCAGCTGAGACCCCGTCCAGACTCCGTACTCGCTTACAAGCAGAAAAATAAAGTGGGAAGATTTGCTCCTAAAGAACAAAAGGATCAGCCCGAAGTGCTGCCTCAAGTTGATATACCAATTGAATCGCGATGTGAAGTTGAGACCTCTGAGGAAGGCCTGCATAAGAGGGGAACCGTTCGGTTCGTAGGACCGACAAACTTCGGCAGTGGTATATGGGTAGGCATTGAGTATGATGAACCCATGGGGAAGAACGACGGCTCGTAAGTGTTCATTTGCTTTGTATTTTCCTGGTGGCATTCTTTGCCACCTTGACGATATTTTTCTTTCAGAGTTCAAGGGGAACGCTATTTTACTTGTCAACCCAAGTATGGTGTCTTTGTTCGACCAGACCGGGTGAAAGTAGGAGACTATCCCGTCGAGGAGCTCGACCTTGACGAAGAGATGTAAATTACTTTGAGACTGGGCTTGTCGAAAATCATGATTCTTGCTCCTTCTGTTATGTTCTGGCAGAGCGCGCCTAAGTCACGGGATGCAATATGACTTTATGGCCGGTCAATCTGTGACTGCTTGACGCAGGACGCGCGTTCCTCTGTCTCGTCTTTATAAGGCTTGCACCCAACCACTCACCTTCCCCTACTTTGCCCAACCGATTCAACAGCAACATGGCCGACCCAAGTGGTGCTCCTCCTCCTCCTGGCCCTAATGATACCTCGACTGCCATTTTGCGACAGAAGAAATCGTAAGGATAATCGCGTTCATGATGTTGGATATGCATTGAAACCTATTTCCAGGCCAAATCGTCTCATCGTCGACGAGGCTACCACAGATGATAACTCTGGTGCGTTTCTCTCTGGTAGTGAAGGAAATAATGTCATTGACGTTGGGTGGATTCCGTAGTCGCGACTTTAAATCCCGCGACAATGGAGACTCTGTCATTATTCCGCGGGGACACAATCATCGTTCGGTATGCTGATGATGCTTTCTTTAATCCAATCCTCGCTGATGACCATAACAGTGGAAAGAAGCGTCGCGATACCGTTCTCATTTGTTTGAGCTCGGATGACGTTGAAGAGGGACGAATCCAAGTCAACAAGGTCGCTCGTAACAATCTACGAGTCAAATTGGGCGATCTCGTGAATGTCCACCAATGTCTGGACATCAAATACGGAAAACGAGTTCACATCTTGCCATTCGATGACTCGATTGAGGGTCTCAGTGGTAACATCTTTGATGTATATCTCAAGCCTTATTTCCTTGAAGGTATGCTCCGACCGCATTTCAGTTTGTGTGGCTCGAGCTAAAGAATTCTCTNNAAGCTTATCGCCCCGTTCGCAAGGGTGATACTTTCTTGGTCCGTGGGGGTATGCGCACTGTGGAATTTAAGGTCATTGAGACCGACCCAGCGGAGTTCTGTATAGTGGCCCAAGATACCGTGATCCACACTGGTGAGTACGAATTTGTCTTAGAAAACGCGTCGGCCTTATCTCTGTATTTTAGAGGGMGATCCTGTGAAACGTGAGGATGAAGAGGCCAACCTAGCAGACGTTGGTTATGATGACATTGGCGGCTGCAGAAAGCAGATGGCACAAATCCGCGAACTTGTTGAGCTTCCTCTCCGCCATCCCCAACTCTTCAAATCRATCGGTATCAAACCYCCTCGGGGTATCCTCATGTTCGGYCCTCCCGGWACGGGTAAAACCCTTATGGCTCGCGCAGTCGCCAATGAAACKGGYGCATTCTTCTTCTTGATCAATGGTCCCGAAATTATGAGTAAGATGGCCGGTGAGAGTGAAAGCAACCTTCGYAAGGCCTTCGAGGAGGCCGAGAAGAACTCGCCGGCTATCATCTTCATTGATGAAATTGATTCTATCGCTCCTAAGCGTGAAAAGGTACGCATYCAATACRRTTYGGGAKGGGCGTCTCTCACAGCTCTMTAGACAAACGGAGAGGTCGAACGCCGCGTTGTYTCCCAACTGCTCACTCTCATGGACGGTCTCAAGGCYCGTTCCAATGTTGTSGTCATGGCTGCGACGAACCGACCGAACTCCATTGATCCGGCCCTTCGTCGCTTTGGCCGTTTCGATCGTGAAGTTGACATTGGTATCCCTGACCCCACTGGCCGTCTCGAAATYCTCCGCATCCACACGAAGAAYATGAARCTGGCTGATGATGTTGACTTGGAACARGTATGTTGYCMATYAWAATCATYYTGTCGTCGCMRTCTCATATCTTCGTAGATTGCCGCAGACACTCACGGTTATGTTGGCTCCGATATCGCCTCTCTCTGTTCCGAGGCTGCTATGCAGCAGATCCGTGAGAAAATGGATCTCATCGACTTGGATGAGGACACCATTGATGCTGAAGTCCTTGACTCGTTGGGTGTCACCATGGACAACTTCCGCTTTGCCCTTGGYACATCCAACCCATCTGCTCTCCGYGAAACYGTTGTCGAAGTCCCCACCGTCACTTGGGACGAYATTGGTGGATTGGAGAAGGTCAAGCTCGAGCTCCAGGAAACTGTACAGTATCCCGTCGACCACCCAGAGAAGTTCCTCAAGTATGGAATGTCGCCATCGAAGGGTGTTCTTTTCTATGGMCCACCGGGTACTGGTAAAACTCTGCTYGCCAAGGCTATTGCCAACGAGTGCAAAGCCAACTTCATCAGTATCAAGGTCMGATCACCGTCSCTTKGAYTGTTYRCCTTSACYGAYYTTCRCTTTAGGGCCCCGAACTCCTWACGATGTGGTTTGGTGAATCCGAAGCCAACGTCCGYGAYGTCTTCGACAARGCTCGCGCTGCTGCTCCTTGTGTYATGTTCTTCGATGAATTGGACTCRATCGCCAAGGCTCGTGGCGGAGGCTCGTCGTCTGGYGACGCTGGAGGCGCTGGAGATCGYGTTCTYAATCAAATCCTTACTGAGATGGATGGTATGAACTCGAAGAAGAATGTGTTCATCATTGGCGCGACCAACAGACCCGACCAGATTGACTCCGCCCTTCTCCGTCCCGGACGTCTGGATCAACTTATCTATATTCCTCTCCCTGAYGAGCCTTCTCGYTTGAGCATTCTCAAAGCTGCCCTGAAGAAGTCGCCCATYGCTCCGGAGGTCGATCTCGGCTTYTTGGCSAAGAGCACTCACGGTTTCTCTGGTGCCGATCTTACTGARATCTGTCAGCGTGCGGCCAAGCTGGCCATTCGGGAGTCTATCGAGTCCGATATTCGACGAGAACGCGAGAAGCAAGAACGAGATGAGGCTAGCGGTGACGCCCCCATGGAAGAYGAAGAAGACCCGGTGCCTCAAATCACTAGGTAATGAATACATGCTTCATTTCGCTCGATTRCCTGATACCAACCATYTAATGATAGGGCTCACTTCGARGAGGCRATGCAATACGCCCGCCGTTCCGTSTCCGACCAAGATATYAGACGTTATGARATGTTTGCWCAGGTTGGTTCCTCTTCTTTGTCCTTRYTCGATAARCTRACRCGACTCCTCACKTAGAACYTMCAACAATCTCGTGGCTTCGGCAACAACTTCAAGTTCCCGGAGGGCAGCGCTCCAGCTGGTGGATCGTCGACAACGACCACCGGTAACTCTGGGTTCACTGACGAGACTGCTGATGATGACTTGTACGCTTGAGCAAATAATATTTTCTACGTTTTCTGTTTGCCTCTTTCATTGTATCATGTACCTACACGAATAGAAAAACATAAAGGTCTTTCCTTATTATGGTTCTCCGCCGCCGGCGCTGACCGTGCCTGCAGCGTGGTTCGCGTCAAAAGTGACTTCATAGCAACTTCACGTGGGCTTGCCTGCAGGGGCCTTGCCGGTGCTGAATTCGATTTCAAGTGGCCCACTTCTTCATGCTCTACACTGCCTGACCCATCCCATTCCTTGCCCAACTACTTCTTTCTTTCGTACTCTCATCATGGAGCCTGGAAGTGCTCTTTCCGCTGCATCCCGAAGCCTATCCGCTTCGTCGCTGCGAGATCGACTGTCAAAACTCACCACGACGCCCCTGCGACCAGTTGCTGCACTTCAAGCAAACATCGAGTGAGCCTTGTTCGAGGTCTTGCTCTACTAAAGTCCATGATGGAGAAAGAAAATCGTTTCCAGCTTTGTACCCGCGAAAGTACCGAGGAAAAGAAGACTACAAATGCTTGCCGTGGCTATCTGGTCTGTGCTCATCGTGATCACGACTGTGACCTTCCTGCTATTATGGTACGCCGGGCCTCTCTTGCGCGGTCGAGCCAAGTTAACTGATGTATTTCAACCAGCTCTATACCTCCGCTATGGCCTCCGCTGGCTATGTACATTATATGGGTGAAGTGGATTGATAAAAGTCCCGAGAACGGAGGCAGGACGAGTCAGTGGTTCAAGTCAATAAGTTTCTGGAAGTACTTTGCCGATTACTACCCAGCTTCGTGAGTGTTGTGTCCTTTCTACACTACATGGTCTTGATTGTAGTCAAAGTTTTCTCAAAGTACGTGCTTCTGGCTGGCTGTAGGCAGTATGGGAGGCTTACGACGTGTTGCAGGAAGCAGACCTTCCTCCAGACCGACCCTACGTGTTTGGCTATCATCCCCATGGTATGTTTTCTGCCTTCTCTTGGCGTATATTTGCTCACGCGACCTAGGCATTATTGGCATGTACGTTACGCTACGAAACCATCTATTCAGAAAAAATGCTCACAACTCTCAAGGGGGGCTTTCGCAACATTTGCTACTGAAGGTATGTATACCCGTTATTATCCTTCTATTGCCTGTGTTTAACGGTGTCGCAAGCAACCGGCTTCTCTGAGCAATTTCCTGGCATCAAGCCGCATTTGCTCACATTGGCCTCCAACTTTCAGATGCCCATATACCGAGATATACTCTTAGCTCTTGGCGTATGCAGCGTCAGTAAGAAGTCGTGCTCCAATATCCTCAAATCAGGCCCTGGGTCAGCTATCACGATCGTTGTTGGTGGAGCAGCGGAAAGCTTGAGTGCTCGACCTGGGACTGCTGACCTCACACTAAGACGAAGGTTGGTGTTGGTATCCTCATTTATCCATTCGAGACTGATCGTCGTAGGCTGGGCTTCATCAAGGTCGCGATACAACATGGGTAAGCCCATATTCTATCTCCCTCTTGAACTTTCCCTGAGATTCTGCGTAGGGCTGACCTAGTACCCGTATTTTCCTTCGGAGAAAATGACGTGAGCGTACAACTCTGGGTCTGAGGGCAGTATGCTCACCCCTTTCGTAACAGATTTACCAACAAATGCCAAACGAACCCGGGACAACAATATATGCGTTGCAGAAGAGGTTTCAAAATATGTTTGGCTTCACATTGCCCTTGTTCCACGGACGAGGGCTACTAAATTGTGCGTCCTGTCCTCTCCAGTCAATATACCGCTGAGCTTCGTGCAGACAATCTAGGGTTGATGCCGTATCGACGTCGTATTGTCGCCGTTAGTAAGTTGCCCCCGTCATGATATATCCTGGCGCACTACTCATCCTGGCAAAAGTTGGCAAGCCAATACACGTCGAACAGTGTGATCACCCAACGTCAGACGAAGTTCATCGCATACAAAAGATATACATAGAAGAACTCACCAGGTCCGCATTAAATCCTATATTCCTAAGGTGTGGCCATTGACTTTCCAGTAGAATATGGGACACATATAAAGATGAGTTCGCGAAAGCGCGGAAGAGAGAGCTTAGCATTATCGGTTGAGCAACTGTACACCCCGCAGCTTCATCTATTTCTATGTCTATTTGCACGCGCCTGTCATCCATGCAACCATTTGGTCAACGATTCAAGTTCATCCTCCCTTTCAACACATTCAAGCTCTTCTCATCCGGCTCCGTTTTGCACAGACGGTCATAGTCGTACCAAACAATCACCGAATCAGAGGTTGTCACGATCTTGCGTTGGGCGTACGAGAAGATCTTGGCTTTGCAGCCGAACTGGGTGACGTCGTTTGCGTGGTTGAAGTATGGTTTGTGCCCAACCAGAAGCTGCAGAAAAGGAGTCTTGTAATAGTGAAAAGATCCATTTGAATCCGGACGTACTGTATCAGGGTAGGTGACCGGTCGCCGATAGTTGAGAGAAACGGACTTGAGGATCATCGAGACACCTTTGCCATTCATCAAGTCCTTCGCTTTCTGAGGCCCTCCAATCTCGCGTCCCAAAGAGAGCATCCAGTGAAGGCGACCCTATAGCATATATGAACAATCTAGGCGATCTTCAGTGGCGTTGTCACTCACCGATTCCAGGAAACGAACTGGGCGAGAAGTACGGTTCAGCTTCAGCATAACATTCATAAGGAGCATTGCGCACGATAGTGGACGTTGTTCACATGTCTTTAGAGGCATCAGTGAGTAGAAAGCTTCCTTGGAATCCTGCGGTGTGGCTCACTGGAAGGAATCGTGTTCGCCCCACACGACCTTGTGCTCCCAAAACGACTCTGGGTCATACCCAAAGTCCGTCAAGACCTTGCGGGCTTCTTCTTCTGGTGTCAGCTCCGGCTCGGATATCGTTGAATAGTGCGCCGTCGAAGGAGGCTCGTCGGGCGAAGCTGGTCCATGCGAGCCTGGTGGAATGTGGAATGGTGAGGAAGGGTCCCGGAACGCAGCCTGAAGGGACTGGACAAGAAGTTTAGAGGAAGGCTCTGGTAGCGACGAGCATACTCACTTTTATGGAAGAGTTGTGGCGAACGAGACGCGTCGTTGCCGTCCTCCACGACGAACACAAAGGCGGTAGCATGGCCAAGAAAGAGATGGTCTGTGCGTGGGATGTCACCTGCCGAGTCTATCCAACGCCCCGGCCGTCCCAATTTAGCAAGATACCTTCCTATTTCGCTCGTATTGACAGTCTACTTCGCGGAAATGTCAAAAATCTTGTCGTGCCGACACTCCGACTCCGGGATGGTATAAATACCAGACCTCTCGAGAACGTTCCTCACCTCTCTCTTTCTTCCTTTCCACAACTTCCCCGATCCTGGTGATCATCTTTCTTGGATAACCTCATTCCACTATACCACCTTCTTTTGCAACCACATTCTAACCTTGCGACT
This sequence comes from Pleurotus djamor, assembly GCA_029747585.1. Lineage (NCBI taxonomy): Eukaryota > Fungi > Basidiomycota > Agaricomycetes > Agaricales > Pleurotaceae > Pleurotus > Pleurotus djamor. Next base: position 11,687 of record JAPEVF010000792.1, read on the forward strand.
GGTCTCGCCTTGATTCCACTCTCCATCGTAATACGCCTCACCTTCGCATTTACCCGTATACGATTCAATATGGTTGCTCTCTCATCTCGTCTCACCCTCTTCGCTGCCTTCGTCTCCTTGGCCGGTGTATCCGCCGCCCCGGTCCAAGGCCAAGTCGACGTTGCCACGAACGCTCCGAGCTCTCCCTCGAAGCACGGTATCACAAARTCGCAGGTCATCCCGCCGCCGCTGCACGGCAGTGCTAAAGCCAAAAAAGGACTCCACAGGAAGCACAAAGGTCACAAACGTGTATGGAACATTCGACTTACGACCCGCACCTTTATCTTGAACTAACATTGCCTACCATTCGTGACTAGACTCCGATTGGATCCTTGGATCCCCAGAGCCTCGCCGTGAGGATGGCTGAGATGGCCATAAACGGCGCGGCGCTCCGCAAACCTCGATCGGCTGATGAAGGTCAGCAGGCCCGGTTCGCCGTCAACGAGAAGCGCTCCAGGTTTTCGCGGCGCGACCATGAACACGATCACGATCATGACGATGACAATGACGAACACCATCACCACCATCATCACCACCACCATCACCACGATCGCGACGTAGAGCAGTTGGTCCGCAGAGACGGTGAGCCCACGGGGAGAATGGCAATCATGGTCAGTGAAGGTGTCTTTCTAATTTCGGTGCGATGTTTACGCTTCTGCAGAGCCCTGCCAGCGATGGTCGTCTGAAGCCAATTGGATATATCCTCACAGAAAGCAAAGAGGGCAATCTGGTCGCCGAAGCGGACGAACACAGGTCGACCGCATTTCGTATGAGGCCTACGACGAACGCGACTGCGGCAGACGGAACTCGACCAGTTCAATTAATGGCCACGGATGTCGACATGTCGACGATGTCTACGGAGGAGCGCTGCGCCACGTTCAATTGCCGGGGTGGCGGCAATATGTTGATGAAGAAGTGCAACGAGACACAAGGCGCATCCCCGATAGGAGAGTCGCAGATCTTCATGTTCAACACCATCACGAGTGAAGTCATCCCGACTTGCATGGCGCCCAACGCGACCAATCCCACGAGTCAAGCACCGAGCGCGCCAATCTCCGCCAGAGACAATTCACAGTCTGTGGTGATGATGTTTGTCCCCGACGAGGCTGCGGTTCAAGCGGCTCCTTCCTCTTCCTCAAGCGAGATGTCCATGACCACCACCACGGCCACGGTCACAGCCACGGTCACGGTATCATCCTCGACATCAACTCCTCCTGCGACCACGTCCCAGACGGACTCGGCCTCTTCCACGGCTCCCCCCTCGTCCTCCGCTGAGGCGAGCCGAGCCCTGGGATTTGAGGTCGTTTCGGCTACGGTTTCGAGCACAGACAGTTCATCAAGCTCTGCCACATCGACAGCGACGCCGTCAGCGACTTCTACGACTTCGACTTCCACGGATGCTGCGTCGGTTGCCTCCAGCATTGCGACTGGTGTGAGTGATCGTCATCTTTATTTACCTGACTTCGTAGGTCCTTACATTTTGGTGTTTCAGGAGACCTCGGCTTGATCATGATGAAGCGTGTACCCCTATTCTAATAATAAATATTATATTTATAAATAATCACAAGCCGCGTGACTGTGTGACAGGGCGTGGTTTTTTTTGCACAACGAGCTGATTCTCTCTGCTCGTCCTCCACAACGCCTACACTCGGTTCCGCTGAGTCTCCACACTCTTTTTAAACCACTTTCTTTTGTCCTCTCGTCCAGCATGACTCTTCATCGACGCATTCCTGTTCATAGTCACAAGTTCGCCAGGGCTCCAGCTGGCGCTCAGGGATTGTATCCCANGGTTCACCCCCACCGCCATCTGGGACGATATCGGCGGCGACTCGCCTTCGCCAACTCCAGATAGTCAGTTTTCTCACTTTCTCTGCTCCTCCTTTCCATACTCACCTTGCTCTGTCAGGGCCCACGACGAGCGCCACACCGGCACCGCAGCCCTCGAACACACCAGTAGCTTCTTCTCCGCCTCCAGCCAACCCCAACCCCAACCCAGTGACACGCGTCCCGCCTACCACGACCTCGACTGTAATCCCTGTCACTTCGACTACACCTCCCAGTGTTCCAACCGCTCGGACCACGCAAGTTACCAATGTCGCACCACTTCCAGTTCAGCCAACGGCTTCCGTAGTGACGTCGCCAAATCTTGTCCTTACCACTGCAACATCGACATCGCTCAATTTGCAGCCCCTCCCAACTACGACGTTGAATGGACAAGCCTCCCTCACTCCGTTGCCCAGCTTTGCCACGCGCAGCCTGGCTTCTGCTGTCGGCACCACTAGCTCGGAATCCGCTACCTCTACGTCATCACCTTCTGGCACTAGCACAGGAGCCGTAGTGGGCGGGATCGCTGCGGGATTGGCTGGCGTTGCTGTTGTCGTTCTCGGTGTATTCTTCCTCGTCGTACGCATTCCTCGCATACTGGTTACCTACTCTCACTGATGGTATTTAACAGAGACGCTGGCGCAAGCGCACTGAAGACAATACTTTCAGTGCTGATCATTTCCGTCGTTCTGCTGTCCTCCTTGATGATCCACCTACCCACGAAGATACTATCAATCGAGGTTACAACCCCCGACCTCCGAGCATGATTGAGCGTAAGGTAGCAAGCGGCACGCCCGCTCCTTACGCTGCCTATGCTAACCAACCAACCGGCCCTACCGGTTATAATTCTTATGGTTCATTCGGACCAGGCGAAGTTGTGTTTTCTCCACCTCCGTCTGCTAGCCTACCGGACTCGGCATATCCTTATGGCAATGCCCCTGGGCAGTATAACTCAATCTCTCCATATGCTCAGTCGCCATACTCCCCTGCATCCCCCATGTCGTCGCAAGTGACTCCGTACGATGCACCTCACGCTTATGGTGCCCCAGCGGTCGTTCCATCACCTCGTCACCCGGGTGCGCAGGTCGAGAGACAAGCTACTCTTTCTACCCCGGCTGCTCTCCACCCTGGCCATACCTCTGTAGCTACTGTCGGGTCTATCCCAACAGGAGATTACGTCGACCTCACTCGCTCCAGCGTCAGTCCCTATCAAGCCGCCCAGTACGTCGAAATATCGAAGCAACTAAATACGGACGTACCGGTCGGTCTTACCACCCCTGAGATGGCACAACACCAGCCTGGTGGCCAAGACGCTTCGCCGTTCTCAGATCCTCAACGCTATTCGACGCAATTGCCCTCCCCCTATGATCACACACCTGTTGAAACCGATCTTACCGCGCCAGTCCTCCCTGTTGCGTCTGCCATGCATGCGCGCGTAGATTCTCAGCCACCATCGTTGCCCGAAATCCATGTTCCTTCCAGAGTTTCTGGTATTGACGAATTCCCCGCTCAGAAATTCCCGGCTACCCCGAGCCCATTGGCAAGCAGCTTTGCCGTCTCTACCCCTCCCGGTTCCAAGACTGAGTTTGCCGCCCCCCAGAATGTTGAGATGGCTACTCCAGCCCACGCAAACGCTTCCGCGCCCGTAGTCCCCCGTGCCCAGAATACCACGGATGCATCCAAGCGACCACCCACCGTTTACGATGAAGGCGACGCGTATGGCGGGTTCTAACGTTCTCATCCCTTAACACCAATAATCTATAAACCAATCAAACACTGAACGATGTTCTTTTGGACTCGCGTATATACGGTTTATCTTTTAAATCCTCCTCTTCCTTCCCAGCCGTGGCGTCCGCGACTCCCGTTGCATGGAAGGCCCCGTCGGTCTATGATCGATGATTTCCGTCATTGAATTTATCCCTTGGGTTTGTGATGCGAGTTTCTTTCTTGTGCTCTCTTGGAATGCAGTGCAGCTTGTGTTGGGCCAATGGTGCCCAGGGCCATCGAGTGGCCTGTACATGTTTCTTACCTCGCGACCAGTATCTACTACTTACCTACGTGTCTACTGGTTGTCTATATCCCTTATAACAACGCTGCGTCCATCCCCTTGCTTAATTGAACTTATCGAGGAAGTGGGCTAGACTTTCTCGATGCGTTTTTTCGTTCGGCATGAGTCTTTTACCCACCGTTGGCTTGGTCGCTCCCATTATCGTCGCGTGTACTTTACGCACCTCACAGTAGAGGTGGCATGCCCTAACACGTTTCTCTTCACAGCTTCCTGCCAGATTCAGGCAAGACGGATAGTGAGCGAAGCGCACGCTTCAGTGACAGCCGTGGAGCCTCCCCCTAAACTCCTGAACAATTTCCTTCATCTTGTTTAGAGGCCTTGTCTGTGGTATGCTCGCCCTTCTCTGTTTGAGAAGTTGCACTTATCTTTGACTTTTTTTTCAAGTTGTTCTAGCTCTGGTGCTAGTACTGTCGTCGTCATCCAGGAGCCGAATGAGGACTACTTCGATGGGTCGAACTCGATCACAGGGTCAGGGGTAGTGTGGGAATAGTCGCGACTTGCTATCGTAGAAAGTAATGACTGTGGGAATTAATTCGTCAGCTTTACTGAGTTAATCGTGAATGACTCTGAGTTTAAGTCACCGAGGTATTTTCATATTTTTTTCCTTTGATTTGCGCAACAGAGGGCTGACCACTCTCAATCCTTCCCCTCCCTCGCTTCGCTCGGGGGGTCCCCCAAGCCAGGATTGTTCGAGTCAGCACACTAAAGCCTCGTTTGCGCGGGGGGGATATCCCCGAACCCTAACCAGCTAACCGAACCCTAACTCCTAACCGCTATCCCTAACGCTAACCCGTCCCCCGTAATTCCATGCTACTTACAGGCTAGGGTTCGCTTGCGCGAGCCCTAGCCTTTTGTGTTCATTTACTCAATGCCTCATCTGAGGAAATACCTTACAAGACCTTCAATGTGAAGAAACCTCGAAAATTATGATTATTATTTATTTACAAATAATGCCTGACTAATATCAGGGTAGCGCCAAGGACCTGATCGAGTTCGACCCATCGAACGGTTCCTCACTATAGACCATATGAAGAGTGACTTCGAGTCATCTGCTCAAATGGGGGAACTTGCCTGAGTCACTTTGTGGTAGATGTTGACGATATAGAACGATGGAACATGATGGAGACTGATAGTATTATCTCCTCCGTTTCCACGAGCTGACGGGCAGGCGACCCTAGGCCTCAGAGTCAGCCTGAGCACATGAGTGCATACGGAGTCACTGCGATGTGGATGTGAAGAGTAGTCGGCAGACAAAATCGAAAAGACAAAAGCTTCCGTGTTGAAGAACATCAAACAATTCCAAACATGGACCCACAACACGTGAGTGACTCGAACCAGTGACCAGTGACCACCATAATGATCGACTATTAAACTGCAACAGTTCGCCATCCAACCTTTAACATCTCCCTAGCCGCATTCGAACGCGAAAATCGATGTCGTACGTGTCCCATCTCAACTGACTTAGGTTATTGGGCTGAGCTTTGAGCACAACAGTCCGATCGTCCCTTTCACCCGCGAACGTCTTGATGATCCACCACCCGTTTTCCAATCATTCGGTATGTCGCCCAGGCCACATCGAACTCCCGGGTATACGTATGGATGGAGGGTGACTATCGAAGAACTGCGGGAGGGCATGGCGAAATACGGCGAAGAGTACGATGTCTACCACCCCAGCGCCCTCAGGTCATGCATAAAGAAACAATGGAAGGAGCAAAAATACGCGGATAAGTTCGGGTAGGTGGTAGGCACTTTCTTTATCGCCATTGTTTGCTCTGAACATTATGTTTGTTTTGGTATAGGACATCTGCATGTCCCAATGCTAGGATCGTACCGCTCCGAAGGAATGCTGAACTGGAGATGTTCGTCTGTCTATTTTCCAACGGTGATCAGGCGAGCCTCGAACTATCCCAGGCTAAGGAAGCCGCAGCCATCATCAAGGCCGCCCGCGAGGTACTCAATCTTGGTGCTGAGGCAGATAAAACTCTGATGTGGCATTGCTTGAACCCTGTTGAGCCCTACAAACGTCGCGCACAATCTGATGAAGATACCGATTAAGGATAGTTTTTTNCGCGCAATATACAGCTTGTCTTTTCTTCCTTGTGGTACCAACATGGTACTTCCTTTTTTCCACGGAAGTTGAGTTACTGCAAGGGTTCCTGCTGTAAATCATCCGGCACAAGATGAACCACGAATGACTCGGATATCTCCAGCCCGATTACCATTGCTCAACACGCCGAGTATATATACGAGGATGACATCGATTGAACGAGTCCCAATTTCACGTTGCCGTCAACATGTCATTCTGGAAATGGGGTTCTGACTCGGCGAAATCCATCATTGTCTCTATCGTCTACAGTCTTTCTTCCAAGTACAACGTCCGCCGCCTTGAAGATAGTTCGTATGCGACATGGAATGCCATTCTATTTCGCCTCTGCCAGAAACATCCAGACGTGTTCTTAATTTGCCCTCAGTATGGTTTATACGTCTCACCAAAAGATCCAACCAACGCCGATACGTCCTTCGACTCTTATCAAACGACAGCAGATAACCAGGCGTCGGGAGTCTACGTCGATAATTCAATCATTCTCCCGACACTCGCGCTCAGAGAAGGGTCGGTGGTCGCCACTGTGCGAGCTTACTTGGGCTCCATCTTAACGGAACGACCGTGGGCGGCCGAGCGAACCCTCAGAGTCAGGAAGGCCTGTGTCCCAGTCCTTGTCGAGGAAAAGCGTCCCCCGCCAAGGCACTGCAATATCAAAGTTTATCTCACCCAAGTAGTCTCCTCGCTGGACGAAGCACAGACGCAGGCAGAGACGCAGGCAGGATGTCTATTCTCCATGCGCAAATTTGGTCATCAGGATAGGGTGATTCTGGTTGCAGCAACCGGGGGTTGGTGGTCATTTCGAGTGGAAAGGCGAGATGCAGAACCAAATGCCCTGTTCAATCTCGGTCAATACTTGTCCCACTTGAGGGAGAATGCTCAAAACGAGGATCGGGATGACTACGCTGCAGATCCCGAAAGCGAGTTGGTCAGTCGAGCAGTGGCTGCAAATGGGGATCAGCCGAATCAGCAACCAGGCGCAAAGAAGCAGGTAGATCTAGAGGAGCAGATTGACGGTGAGCCTGCCACGATAAAAGGTCTAATCAAGAGGATCGGGGGAGGACCTTTTTCGTTGGAAAACATCAACCGCTATTGGAGGGCAAAGACGAATACTTCTTTCAGCCATCCTGAAGATGCACCATTCCAGCAAGACGGCGAATGGACCTCGCCCATGCGCCTAGGTACTATTGTTTCAGACAGGTACTTGAAGCGGATCGAAGACTACCTTGATGTTCTGGCAACGGATGAACTGGCGAGACGGGGTCTGAGAAGGCCAGTCTGAGGAATCAGATCGATCAAGCTTGAAGCTTCAAGTTTCTCTGTGTCTCTGTAAGTCTCGGCGATGATCGATATAAGGGACCGTAGTTCAATGTCTACGTTTGAGAAGCATTGGTTCTTCGTTATTGTCAATGTTGATTCGTAACCTAGAGGGCGGCGTGCCAAATTTAGTTGGGGTATAGACAATGTCACAAATATAATCGTCTCGATTTCTAGATTGACTTTGGTAGGCTGAAAGAGCTTCTGGGTAGTAGTAGCAGACATGAGCGAAACAGTCCCCTGGGTACGCGTATGGGTGGAGGCTGACTATTGAAGAGCTACGGAGGAGCATGGCCAAATATGGCGAAGAGTACAACGTCTATTATCCTTGCGCCCTCAGGTCATGTATAAAGAAACAATAGAAGGACCAAGGGTATGCAACCAAGTTCGGGTACGTCGACTTCATGTATATTTGTCTCCTTGCTCACACTCGGATTTGATTGTGATAGAACGAACGCGTGCCCCTAGGCTAGGCTGGAAACCAACCTCTATGACGAGAGGATGATAGTCGATCCTCTGAGAATAGAGGTATGGAGCCTCTAGGAAGGGGTCCATCAGGTTTCGTGTTTACCGTCCCAAAATTGGGACTCAAGACCGTCCACGAGCAGGAACTGTGGCTGGCGATGGACTTGCTCCGTGGGAGCCACGGGACCCGTGGATGACCCTAACCCGAAAGAGACGCTGTGGCAAAAAGAATTTTTTACAGGCTTACGCTTCTGACGACTTCGCTCTGTGCGCACACCTCCGTTGCTTTCCGCTGTACCAGATTCCTCTTTCCCTGCATCTTTCTTCTCCCAAAAGTACCATTTCATTGTGAGCTCATCGTTGTACACGACGTCGACAAGGATCTGACTTTTTCCTTCGTTTTTTGCCTACCACACAGATGACCAATCCTACGACCTCTACTACCGCTTCCCCTTCCAACAACATTCATTCGAATGTAAATCCTTCTGAAGTCGGCTGGCAATTTGTTCCTCAATACTACACTTTTGTTAACAAACATCCCAATCGTTTGCATTGTTTCTACACTAAATCCTCCACTTTTATTCATGGTACCGAGGGTGAGGACGGGAAACCGTGTTATGGACAACAGGTACGCGCGGCCTCGTGCAATTGCCCATGAATTTTGCTCACATCGACCAAGGAAATCCATAACAAAATCACCTCCATCGATTTCCAAGACTGCAAAGTCTTCATCCACTCGGTGGACGCGCAGTCGTCTGCGAATGGCGGCATTATCATCCAGGTCATCGGCGAGATGTCCAACCGCAACGAACCTTGGCGCAAATTCGTTCAGACGTTCTTCCTGGCCGAGCAACCCAACGGCTACTTTGTCTTGAACGACATCTTCCGTTTCCTCAAGGAGGAGTCGGTTGATGAGTCAGACGAGGCGGCGGACCCGGCTCCCACATCTGACGCACCGTGGCCAGAGCAAACGGAGTCGGTTGAATCGGCGCCGGTGTCGGCACCGTTGATCCCAGAGACCAACGAGTCGGGATGGACTCCCGTCGCCGTCGCCGTGCCGGACGTCCCGGAGTCACAACCCACTCAGGATGTTCGCGAACCATCTCCTGCTCCCCCTCCTGCTCCAGTGGAGGAGCCTGAGCCTGAGCCAGCTCCTCCTGTCGAAGCCCCCGCCCCAGTMTCAGTGGAAGCCTCCCCYAAGGTCAACGGAACAGCTGAACCTGCGCCTGAGCCCGCTCC
>JAPEVF010000793.1:0-20728 GCA_029747585.1 Pleurotus djamor
ATCGCCCCGGGATTCGGGNATTCGACCGGGATTCGTGACAGCGATGGTGGGTGGAGAAACCTGTAGGGAGATGGAAACAGAGGGGTTAGGGGTTGGAATTGAGTGTCCCCTTACACTACCCCCCCTCCTAGATGCGGCGTCTCGACGCATAGGTTCGTGCCTCTGTCGCCAATTATCGGTGGCAGCCTTCAAGTCCTTCTTCTTTCGCCATATGTTGTGAACGGCGTTCACAGCTTGAATCGCGTCGGGATTCGCCTTGTGGAATTCCGCAATCTTCTTCTTCGCGTTACCCAAGTTTTCAACCGGTTCCCAAGTATCTGCTTCAATCCCGTGGCCTTTCCAGTGCACCAGGTATTGAAGCTTCTTCCATCTTCCAAAGCGTCGACTGTTCTTGATAAAGTCTACCTCATATTCTTCTTTGCCATCGACAAGTTCAGGAGGCGGCGGGGTTCGTGGTCTCCGGGATTCGATTGGGTCCTCATCCCAAGGCGTCAGTTTCACAATTGGGAATACCGGGTGGAGGCGGGATAGGGCTGGTGGCAACTCGAGGCGATAAGACATCTTTCCAACCTTTGCAAGAATCTTGTATGGGCCTAGGCGCGCATGTGCAAGTTTCTTGGAGGGTTGGTAAAGATTAATATCGGACGAGTCGAGCCAGACCTTGTCACCGGGATTCAGATGCGGCATCGGCGTTCGGCGTTGGTCATAGTACCTCTTCATGTCGTCCTGGGCTTTGGCAATGGCAGATTTTGCTTCTTCAACAGCGGTTTTCATCCGGGATACGAACTCCTTTGCTTCTTCAACTCGACCACTGGTCCGGGGTTCAAATCCCATGCGAGGATGACGGCCAGTGTCGAGAATGAACGGCGTTTGCTGAGTCGTATTGTGGATGTGGTTGTTGTATGCGAATTCTGCCATTGGCAAGAGTTGAGCCCAGTTGTTCTGACGCTGATTTGTGTAAGTCCGAAGGTACTGTTCCAGTTCTTGATTACACCGTTCGGTCTGACCATCTGTTTGAGGATGGTAAGACGTCGATGCTGCAAGTTGAATCCCGAGTTTTTCGTAAATTTCCCGCGTGAACTCCGCAATGAACTGCGTTCCACGATCTGAGACAACGGCGTTCGGAAGCCCATGGAGTTTCCAGACATGTTGAAGGAACAAGTTGGCCGCACCCAATGCCGAAACGGTGGTGTGTGTCGGGATGAAGTGAGCTCGTTTACTGACATAGTCAACCACATTCATGATGGCATCATAACCATCAGACTGAGGGAGCTCAACAATAAAGTCGACACTGATGCGTTTCCACCGCTCTTCAGGGATTTCCAACGGCGTTAGCTCTCCCAATGGCATTCGGCGTTGAGGCTTGGTGCGAAGACACAAGTCACAATGCTTGGTGTAGGAGCCAATGTAGCGAGAGAGGTTAGGCCACCAGTAGTTGCGGGATACAAGTTCCAATGTCTTGAAACGACCAGGGTGTCCAGCTACCTTGGAGTCGTGGTGCTGTTCAACGATACGGCGTCGAAGATCTCCGGTATTCGGCACATAGACTTTGCCTCGGAAGAGCAACAGACCATTGTCTTCTTCCCATTCTGAACCCCGAACGGCTTTGCGTGAACCCCGAAGCTTTTTGACTTCAAGAGCGGCTTTGGCAACAGGTTCTTCCAGAGTCCCAGAGCGCAATCCCGCGCGGATTTCACCCAGAATACCTATTTCCTCCCCTTCCAACGCCGTTTCGACTGCTCGAACGGCGAAGAAAGCGGGTTTCAGAAGTACTTGATTCTGGTTGTCGTCCTTTCCATTGCCATGGTCAGCGCGGCGGGATAGAGCATCGGGTTTCCCCATAGAACGGCCAGGTCGGTGGTGAAGAGTGAAATCGAAGCGGGATAAGTAGAGAGACCATCTAGCTTGACGGCGATTGAGTTTCTGCGCCTTGGTGAAATACTCTAGATTTTTGTGGTCAGTCCATATCTCGAACTCCGATTCAGCACCTTCCAGGTAATGCCGCCATTCTTCAAGTCCACGAATAATTGAGAGCATCTCTTTATCGTGAATCTCATAGTTGCGCTCTGCCGGGGATAGGGATTTGGAAAAGAATGCCACAGGATGCCATTTGTCGTCCTCGGGGTTCAACTGTGAGAGAACGGCGCCAGTTGCAAAGTCTGAGCTGTCAGCCTCAAGTCGCCACGGCCGGGATTCGATGGGAGCAGCCAAGATGGGTTCAGAAGTGATAAGTCCCTTGATCTGCTCGAACGCCGTTCGTTCACGACCTGTCCAAGTCCATTCTTTGGCATTCTGAATGTCGAATAGCGGTCGAGCGATGTGCGAGTAGTCCTTCATGAAACGCCGATAGAAGTTGACGAAACCCAAGAAGGACTGGAGTTCAGTCTGATTCCGGGGTTCAGGCCAGTCTGCAACACCAGCAATCTTGGCGGGATCCATCTCGACTCTGCCTTCAGAGACAACCACTCCCAGGTATTCGATCTTGGTCTGTTCGAACTCACATTTTTCAGGTCGAAGATAGAGCTTGTTGTCTTGCAATATCTTCAAGACTCGCCGAAGCACTTTCCGGTGTTCGTCTCGGGATTCGGTGAAGATGAGGATGTCATCCAAGTAGATAACAACCACACCTTCAGTGATCAAATCCCGAAACAAGTCGTTCATCATGGTTTGGAAAGTGCCGGGGGAGTTGGTGAGACCGAAAAACATGACAAGGGGTTCGAAGAGACCGCGGTTCGTCCTGAACGCCGCCTTCCATTCATCGCCTTCCTTGATCCTGACATTGTTGTAGCCCCAGCGAACATCGAGCTTGGTAAAGTAGCGCGCATTCTTTAACTTGTTGACAAGTTCAGAAATGAGCGGGATTGGATACCGATTCTTGATAGTCATGGAGTTCAATTTTCGGTAGTCCTGCACAAGTCTGAGAGAACCATCTTTCTTCTTGATGAAGAATACCGGGGACGCCATTGGGGATTTCGAAGGGCGTATGCGACCGGTATTCAAGTTCTCTTCGATGAAAGTGTCGAGTTCGCGCTGTTCGACTGGGGACAAGGGATACACCTTGCAGTTGGCTGGCTCAGAACCATCAACCAACTCAATGGCATGGTCCCATGGTCGGGATTGGGGAAGCTCATCGAATGCCTCCTTGGCGAATACCGACTCGAACTCCGTAAAGAGGTCTGGAAAGTCGGCATTCCGGGGTTCGGCAGCCTTGTTCTTCTGAAAGGCGATCGCAAGGCGTTGGGAGATGGTTTCGGAGGCGCGAATTTCCATGGATCGAATTTGAACGGCGTATTCCGGCGTTGGGGGCGGGATTGCAGAGAACAGACGATCTCCGGCATTCGGCTCGTAGACATCTGGGTCATCAGAGTCGTCTGTCTCCAACAGCGCAGGCAAGTCAACGGGTTCGTCGTCGATGAACGGCGTTGGACCGAGTCGGCATTGGCGCAAGTGTCGGGATTCGCGATGTCGAATACGGCGAATCTCTTTGAGTTCCTCTCGGCAAGTACTGCAAACTCGAGGGCAACGGCTCATTTTGACTTCTTTGGTTTGCCAGTTGACCTCGGGGTTGTGTTCCTTGAGCCAAGAATAGCCGACGATGATATCTTGCTTGCCAATGTTGGTGACTGCGAATAGCGCACGCTCTGAATGATCCTTGTAGCGCAAGACCAAGTCCACAACTTCACGAATGGAGCCTTCCTGATTCAGAGTGCCATCTACATTGTAGACCGGGATTGGGGATGAGAGAGGCCTTGTCGAAAAACCACATTTCTCAACATAGTTGGGGTGGATGAACAATCCTGATGCTCCGCTGTCGAGGAGGGCATGCAAGTGGAAGCGGGATTCGGTATCAGTCGCTTGAACGGAGATGTCCATGTCCAACGAGAGAGCAGACGGCGTTGCGGAGACTTGAAACCTCTTGGGTAGTCGTTTCTCCCAGCCAGGCCTTCGGGGTTTGGGGGGTGTTGGTACACCTTTGCTTTCCTGCGGGGTATCGGGATTTGCTGGTGCAGGTGCGGGATTCGTTTCTTCGGGATTCGTTTCCGTTACCACACTTGGCTCTTCCACAGGGAGGCAGGAGAAGCGGTTAAACGCCGTTGACGGTGTACCAGGGATTCGTCGGCGTTGGGGCAGTTCCTTCGTCTTGTCTTTGACTTGGGGGTTCGTCTTGGTGGACCGTGACAGTTTGTCCAGCAGGCGTTCAGCCTCTTCCTTGGTCATATGTTGCAAATCAAATTGACAAGGGCAATCCTGATCTTCGTGTTCCGTAGAACTACAGCGAAGGCATTGGATCGGGATTGGCCGGGGTTCGTGATGGTTGATTGCAGCAGGGATTGGGAGAGAGGGAGGTGCTTGTTTAGGGAGGTCGACGACGGTTTCCAACGGCGTTCGGGATTTGGCAGCGCGGAACGCAGTGTTCGCTTGCATATTGTTCCAGATGGTTTGTGCTGCTGTGTACCAGCCGATGGTGTCGTCGTCTCCGGGATTCAAAACCGAAGATTCTGCAATTTGGTCTTGAATGCCGCGGTGAAGACCTTTCCTGAACTTGAGTGTGAGCTGAGCACCAAGAGGGTAGTCTGCTTGGTCTGCCATTTCCTGGAACTCGTCTAGGTATTCGTCAAAGGTCCGGTTGTGCTGATGCCAGGTCGATGACTCGAGTTTAACTCGAGCCAGCTCCCTTTCATTCAGAGGAAAGAACCGAGATTTGAACGCCGTTTCGAACGCCGTCCAAGTAGAGGTGTTGGCGGTATTCATTCGAAAGCATCGGTTGGCATATTCCTGTGCACGACCTTTGGAGAAATACGAGAGAGTCCAGAGAATGCGGGCTTGGTCGCTGACGAACAAGTCTGGACGGAGTTGGAACCAGATGTTCACGCTGTTGAGAAAGTGAACGCCGTTCGCCCTACTGCCGTCGAAGGCTGGAGGGTTGGCGGGTTTGAGTTTCTCACCGCGTGGGGCCGGGATTCGAACCGTAGACGGAGGAGTGACCGGGGTTGGAGGTTCAGCCATGGGTGGAGATGGTGAACGGGGAGGGAGTTGCATGCGAGCTGCAATGGCATCAAGGGTTTGAGATATTTGCGCTATCGCAACGCCTTGTGAGTCTGCCAATGCCGCTTGCTTTTGCAAGTCCGACCACAAGATGCTGAGTGCTTGAACGGCGTTCGCTGGCAAGGCGACGGGCTGTCCAGGCATCGAACTCATGGTTGGGTAGGGAGACGCAAGAGTAGTATTCGTTGAAGAATCGGGATTCGTTCCGGGATTCGAGAACGAATATACTGGTGCGTAGGGAGTGAGCCTTTTCTACTGTAAGGGCAACTCCGAGAGGGGCTCAGGGGAACTCCTAGGTGGAGGGAATCCGAAGGTATATTAGTCATAGCTAGGAATAGCTAAGTACCTACTCACCTAGGTGGAGGGAATCCGAAGAGAAAAGGCTAAGGATTCCCACCCACCTAGGGCGGCTCTATATACTAACTATGGACAGTACCTAATAATTATAAGTAAGATGTAAAGTAACATGTGTTCTACAGCAATGCTGTAGAGCGCACAATAGCACCGAATCCCGAGTGAACGGCGTTCGTACGGGATTCGACTTGTAACGAACGAAAGAAGAAAAGGAAAGTGAGAGAGGGAGAAGAGAGAGAAAAGGAAAGGNAGTGAGGGATTGGCGAAATCCCGGAAATGACGAATACAGTGGGGGGGTTCGGGATTCTCCCGGGATTCGGACATGTGTACAAATATACAAATGTACAAGTCCGAAGGGTGGCAAGGTTCGACCGGGGTTCGAGGTTGGCAACTTGTGATGGGCGTAGCTCATGGGGCGTTGTAGATTAAGGAAAGCCCTTGCAGGAGGATAATAGTATAGGTGTATACTACCTCCTGCAACACTCAGAAGATTGTTATGGTCATCTATGGAAGTGGGGTTGGGTGACAAAGGATGGGTGATGGGGGCGTGCAGGATGCAAACGGCTTTTGCACCAGGATTTGGGATTCAACCGGGATTTGTGACAGCGATGATGGGCGGAGAGACCTGTAAGGAGGTGGAAACAGAGGGGCTAGGGGTTGGAATTGAGTGTCCCCTTACAGTCATATGACCAGAACAAGTTCAATGGATGCCTGCAATGAGCCAAAACCATCCTCCATAAGTAATGAATGCATTAAGTCAAAGAATCCACAGATGATGGCAGAACATACTGGACAACAACTGTCCCCAAGCCTGCCTCTTTCAAGAATGTTTTGCATATATTCAATGTTGTCTTCAGTATTGCTGATGCTTCTTTTGCATCCCGGACATTAGACATGTAGTAGAAAGACAGAAGAAGATTGACATCTATTGCGGTAATGCAACCCTGCATACAAGGGATACCTGATTTGTGCCTTTCAAGTCCAACTCTCTTGTTTGTAAATTACCCATATTCATGAAGAAGGTAAGATTCATATTTGTGGCAAGACTGGTATTTGTAGAGGTTATGGAACAGAAAGAGTTGAATTTAATATTTAAGCATCACTGTATTGAACCCTGTTTGTATACCAAGAAGCATGCCTGCAGTGCCTACTCACTCTCTTTTCATCCCATCCTCAAACAGCCTTAGATACCTAGACCATTATGTCACCCACAGGACCTTGAATGCTTGTCACAATTCCAATACACCATGATTCCAATACAATCACATGACTTACCACTGGTCTGAATCCAGAGAGGGGCTATAGGGGCGAGCGTAGGCCGAGGTGACGGCCGAGCAAACAAGATAGCGGCAAGTACAGTGACTGATGCGCAGCACTGGACTCCTACTAACACTCCGGGCTCGGGTGTACCAGGCCGGGTGCAAGGCTGAGGATACGAGGAGGAGAAGGAGGACGACGAGTAGGGGAGGACCAAGTCGTCTCGGGTCCAGATTGGGTTGTCAGGCTGGACGAGGATCAGAGAGGATAAGGTAGAAACATCTATAAACGAGATAAGGGAACAAATACAACTATGAGGGACTGTAAGGGCAACTCCGAGAGGGGCTNCAGGGGAACTCCTAGGTGGAGGGAATCCGAAGTATATTAGTAATAGCTAGGAATAGCTAAGTACCTACTCACCTAGGTGGAGGGAATCCGAAGAGAAAAGGCTAAGGATTCCCACCCACCTAGGGCGGCTCTATATACTAACTATGGACAGTACCTAATAATTATAAGTAAGATGTAAAGTAACATGTGTTCTACAGCAATGCTGTAGAGCGCACAATGGTACCGAATCCCGACTGAACGGCGTTCGTACGGGATTCGACTTGTAACGAAGGAAAGGAAAGAAAGGAAGGTGAGAGAGAGAAAAGAGAGAAAAGGAAAAGAGTGAGGGATTGGCGAATCCCGAAATGACGAATACAGTGGGGTTCGGGATTCGTCCGGGATTCGACATGTGTACAAATATACAAATGTACAAGTCCGAAGGGTGGCGAGGTTCGACCGGGGTTCGAGGTTGGCAACTTGTGATGGGCGTAGCTCATGGGGCGTTGTAGATTAAGGAAAGCCCTTGCAGGAGGATAATAGTATAGGTGTATACTACCTCCTGCAACACTCAGAAGATTGTTATGGTCATCTATGGAAGTGGGGTTGGGTGACAAAGGATGGGTGATGGGGGCGTGCAGGATGCAAACGGCTTTTGCACCAGGATTTGGGATTCAACCGGGATTTGTGACAGCGATGATGGGCGGAGAGACCTGTAAGGAGGTGGAAACAGAGGGGCTAGGGGTTGGAATTGAGTGTCCCCTTACAGGGACTATATATACTATGCTACATGAGGCTTCGGCTACAAGAACAATGGCGGGTCCGTTATGTAAATACTGCGCAAGTGGGTCCACTAGATCCGTGAGTCACGTGACAGGCGGCATAGGGGTGTCACGTGACCACAGGTGCTAGGGGACCTGTCACGGATCGTGACACAATGCACCAATGTATGAATCAAAACAGTGATTGTTGTAACTAAGCAGTTTCCTTCCGGACCATCTTGGAAGCAAACAGCTGATTGCTGTCACATTAAGGTGGAACTACAACAAATGAACATGAGGGTGGGCTACTTATAGGCCACAGAAGAAAGGTTCACACACATAGTAAACTTCCATCATTTTAGGACCCCCCGAAAATATGCATGTAACCCAGATATAAAAAAGGTCAAATGTTGACAAAAAGTGGCGGATAAAGATGGCCAAAATGACCTATTTTTCGGCGAACCAGACACAAAGTTCAGCCATAAGCGCCCGTGAAGGGGCTCCCCTGAGAAGTCCCTTTTGTCAAAAACATCATTATTTTGCCAATATATTATGTATGCTGGGATTTGCATGAGCACTTTGAGGTTATTGTGGGGAGCCTTATAAAAAGATACTGGAGGATTGAGGATCAAAAAAATGTGTGTCAAATAGAAAATCAAGTGTCAAAAAGAGTACAACATAATTGTCAAACTGCAAGGCAATGGTAACCTTCCATGGTCGATCCTGAAACAAATGTAATGGTTAGAAGACGTCAAAGATACGAAAGTATGAGAGGATGTCAAATATATTGTGCACCTTCTTGGGAACAGGATACACTTCGTGGTCCCATTGATCCTTGGCTATGATTTGCAGTATGGTGTGAGTGAGAGTCTAAACCTGTCAATAGAAAAGTNAAAAAATGTCAATATGGTTGAAGATGTAATCACAAAACTGTACTGGTACTTGAAGCCAAAATCCTGAGGGGACCAATGGCTGAGTGAAATGAATGAGGATGTTTCTTGGGTGAAAGCGCACTTCATTGGGTGACTTTCCGTAAGGATTTGGAGACAATTTTGTGTCTTCAAACACTTTGGATTGGATTTCCAAACGTCTGGGATCTGTGTTAAGGCGTGTAGGAACGAGGACAGGGGAAGCTCCTAAGGGGCTAGGAGGAAGTCGGAGGAGACATCGGAGATGTCGGAGGAGACAAGATGAACCAGCGACCAAGTTATTAACTTGATCACCCACTCTTTCAGTGGTTCCAGTAGGGATAGATAAGAAGGTACGAGTCGGAGGTAGCGGAGCTAGCGGAGAGTCATACGAGTAGAGACTAAGTCAACTAGTGACTAGTGAGAAAGGAGAGAGGGAATGAGAATGGAACTTGACAATAATGAAGAGGAGCAGAGAAGACGGAGAAACGTCGGAGCGACCTTGTGCACGGAGCACCTAGTGAGGAAACTAGAACTGATATTTCAACTAGCTGTAACTCTACCTGGGGTGCCTGTATATATACTAGAGGTACCTACTGTATGTAATAGAGCAGCAGTGATAACATGCGGAGCCAAGACTAAGCCAAGTGCAATATGTGTCTAGCCTTGAGGCAAGGAAAGGGTCCAAGGGAGAGGAATAGCTAAGTCAAAGGTAGGAAGCGGAGCTTAAGAAGCCTGCGGAGGGAGAAGAAATAAGGAAGTGGAAAAGGGAGATAGGAGATAAATAGGAGGAAAGTGTTAGGGGAGGATCAGACCATAACAGTGGTGGCTGCGAGAATCCTAAGTGTAGCCAATATCATTTGCATAGAATCTCCTATGGTACCTTTTGAATGTTTGAATATGAGGATTTGACTATGGAAACATGACATCATATCTCCTGATCAGCATGGCACCCACAAACGTCATTCGGCGGATGGAATGGTGACGTCATCATAGCAGAAGTACTTAATACCATAGGCGTCATTGGCACTCAAACACAGCCAAACATTTTTTACCCTACCTACCTCTCTCCTCACATTTTTCTCTTGCCTAAATGTCTTTTTGTTTGTTTCTGAGACGCCGCTGCAATATGCGCAGGAGTCATACATTATGTGNCCCCCCCTTCATCAATGCATTGTATCTCNTTTGCCTTTTTTTAAGTATTCAGCCATAATGCATTATACTATTGGTCCCCGCAACAATGCATTGAACCCCCTGGCAGCGGTCTAGGATTAATGCATTAATCTTACAGCATCAGCTTGTTTTGGCCCTATCTGCTTGGGTGGTCTTGGCGTGGAGGCGATCTTGGAGGGACTTGATGCGAGCGCGATACTCCTGAGCCTCGTTTTGCAAGGCTGTGAGCTGGGAGAGTTGGACAGAGCTGCTAAGTTGCTGCTTGTCGCGGTTGCGCATGGAATCAGGGTTGAACACAGCACCCCCGGTATGCTTGTTACATGCGTGCGGAAGAATCTGAGAAGAAGAATAGGTCAGCATCTAGAAATGGGCAATTAAAGTCTTCACAAGACATACCACATTGAAATGAGCCTTGAGAGATTTTTGATCTCACTTTGGGTAATCCTTTTCCTCAGCAATCTTGTTGTAGTCTGAGACAACAAGCTTCCATGTTTGACCACCAATTGGAAGCAGGTTAAACAGGATGTTGAGCAAGGTGAGATCTTTCTCTTTGCTGTAATTAGGGTGTTTCAAAGCTCGGCTAGCGATCGCTACAAAATGGCCGAAAGAAACGAACATTTTGGTCTAATGGGCGCTAGCAGGCGCTAGTGCCTCTTGAACTCTGACAACCCCGTTTTGGTGTTGATTTGGCTTCGTTAGCGGAGTCTGAACTACCTTAGTTAGTTATGCGTCCGGAATGAAAGCTTCCCCCCCGTCAGTATATAAAGATGTACATTGAACTATGATAATTCAACAACCTACACCATGCCTACGAAGACTGAGAGAGAGTGGCTTGCCGAAGAGCTTCTCATGATCTACTTTGCCTCCGTAGTCGCAGCGTCGGAGTCTCAAATCAACGATGCCATGGACGACTCCGATGACAGCGACGATAGTAATACTTCATCCTTGTCGTCCTCGTTGTCCTCTTCTTCCTCTTCCTCTGATTCTTCTACATCTTTGCCATCTGATGATGAAGAATCTGGCTTCGAAGTCTCGGATGCTATCCTTGAAACCCTCCGCAGCCTATACGCCGACCGATGACTGGAAGTGCGACACACAATTCCCAAGTCTCGGGTTGTCTTAAATATGCTCTTGACTGCATATCATGATGAATTTCCCGAGATCTTTCGGTTTGTTTATATCTGATTCTACTTCGTTGGCTGACCGTGCATTTTGTAGATCATACATATATCTCCTGAGTGCTTTGATGCTCTCGTAGATGCCATACAAATTCACGAAGTCTTTCAAAATAAGTCCAATAACCCCCAGATGCCGGTGAAAGAGCAGCTCGCTATCACGCTGTTCCACTTTGGTCACTTTGGGAACTCATCAAGCACCATGAAAGTGGCGCTCTGGAGTGGGGTGGCATATGGTACCGTGCGACTCGTTACCAAACGTGTCATGATGGCCCTCTGTGACCCACACTTTGGAAGTGAAGTGGTGAGTTGGCCATCAGCAGCGGTTCGGGAGGAGGCGAAGAAATGGGTGGAGGAGAATTCTTGCCCAGCCTGGCGTGATGGCTGGTGCATGGTTGATGGAACACTCATTCCTTTGTATGCCCGCCCGCACCATTATGGAAATGCTTTCTTTGACAGGAAGTCCAACTATTCATTGAATGTTCAGGTGTGGTACTCATTTCTTTTATGATTCTCTCAACTCAACATGTTTGTTTAGCTTATTCCTACACCTGACCTTCGGATTATCGACTACGGGGTTGGTTTACCAGGGAGCCAGCATGACACAACAGCATGGAAGAAAACACGGCTTCCACACGAACATGGTACCCTTTTTAGGGATGGGGAGTTTATCTGGGCAGATTCAGCATACCCGCTCCAAGAATGGTGTCAAACCCCATATAAAGAGTCTGCCCACTTACTTGATTAATCATGATAGCAATGATTTTTTGACTTATGCTTGTTATAGGCCTGAGCGTAGTCTTCCCAGGAATCAAAAGCACAACTACTATGTATCAAACATTCGAATCCGATCGGAACACTGTGTTGGGCTACTCAAAGGGCGGTGGTCATCGCTTCGAGGGCTTCGAATCGCCATCAATAATGAGAATAACCTCAAATTTGCGACACTTTGGGTTATCGCCTGTATCCACCTTCACAACTTTGCACTCAAGTACGAAAAAAAACAGTTCAGAAGTTACCAATCCACTATATATAGAAGGGCGCGAGGTGATGGCAGCCAAAGCTAATGAACGTATGGAGTCGGAACAAGACAGGGTAGCTCTCATGAATGAGGAAGAGAATGGGTATACAGGAGATGAGTGTGCAGAATTACTCGACGGAAAAATTAAACGGGAAGAACTTAAAGAAGAATTAGAACGATATAAACAAGAAAGAAATGTATCAGCGTAATATATATACTAGATGAAGTATTTTAGTGATGGTCAGCAAAGGGTATACTGGTGTTACCAAGAATAAGAGTTGAAGACTCAAACGGAAGGATCGGGAGAGCGTCATTCTGGGAACGGCCTTGCTTCACAAGTTCGAGCTGGATCTGGAGCTGAAGAATCCTTTCTTCATGCTGGTGGGCATCCTTCTGTCTGTCTAGTTGATAACGAAGCTTGAGCTCTTCTTCCTCAAGACTTAGCTTGGCCTTTTCAACTCGACGCTGGCGCTTCTTCTCCGCTTGGATTTCGGCAACCTTGATCCGGGCCTCGTTCGAGCCATCCGTAACCTCGTGCAGCGTATCGAAGGCAGCCGCTTGCTTGCGCTTCTGAGGTACAGACTTTGGAGTAGGTGCTGAGGAGGGGGTGGGTGTAGAGGCTCGTGTGGTTGTGGTAGTAGTCATGATAGCGGCGGGGGTGATGGGGGCTCGCGTGACGTCAATGCCAGCAGGGAGAGGGTCGGGTGTGTCTGGGGTGACGGGCGAGGAAGGCCCTACAGAATCAACATCATCGTCAAAGCCTAAACCCGAGCTGAGGGAGATGTCGGCTAAGACTCTGGATTGGTTTCCTACCTGCGGAAAAATCAGCAAGCAGAACAAAGCAAGAAAAAGTAGCTCACCTCGGGAACACCATCAGCATCAGTGTCTTGTGTTGATGGAACCTGTGGGGCAAGGACAGCGAGATCGACTTCGGTCGTACTGTTGGCCAAGGCCGACTGGTCGTAGACTGGGCTGACTGACAAGAGGCGGTGGAATCGCTGGTACCAAGGGTAGGAGTCTTGCATGAGTTCTGAATTTTTTGACCGTGAAACATTTTAAAAATAGCAAAAATTGCTAAGCACGTACGCCACACATTTGCGATCGGTGTGTCAGGATCTATCTCAGCCTCTCTCCCCAACTCAACCAGACCTTGTCCAGTTTGTCCGAGCCTTGTCTTGCATGTGCCGTAGTCAGTCTTGAGACTGGAAAGGATTAGTCAGAAAGAGGATAAATGGGATACAGATGTTTACTTACCTTTGGATCCTGTTTTTGATGCTCGAGGCGGTCTTCTCTACATCACGTTCAGGGAATAACTTGGGGGCGATGGCGCGGCTAGCCCCAATAATTGTTAGGCCACCGCTATTGACGGGCCGATCGACTGCGAAACCAAAAATCTGGCGGTAGCGGTCGGATTCTTCGATGATGGACAGCAGCTCATCCGTCTTGGGAAACAAGGCCTTGTCCTTCCAGCTGGTGTTGAGATTTTAGATAGATAGATAAACCAGAGGCTAGATCACTTACCGGATGCCATCGTTCCCTGCCGTGGATGCATTTTCCTTGTCAGAGTTGCTGTTAGCGGCGCGAGGTTTTTGGCTGCCCCTTGACTTGGGCTTGAGAGCATCTCTCTCGGTGATAAGAGCTTGTCGGGTGGTTTGGGTAGTTCCGGTAGCGTTCATATTTCGTGTGTGAGTAGGAATAAGCGAGTGTGGTTAAAGAGCGACGCGTAGATTATGTGTAAGTATGGGGAAACTGGGGAGACTGGGGAAGGGCGGCGCGTGTCGTTTGACAATTATCTAATTCAAAGTCCGCTGTAGCCCAAGACGTTAGCGCGCAGAGGCGCTAATGACCCGGTCATCTTGGCGAAACAAGGCACGAAACTGTCTTTTCTTTCGGCCGTTTCGTAGCGATCGCTAGCCGAGCTTTGAAACGCCCTATTGTAAATGACAGCCCCTTCTTGCGGCCACTGCGTCCAGGACCCTTCCTTGGTTTTGAAGGCTTGTCAGGTCTGTTGGGTCTATCAAACCTATCAGGCTTTTCAGCTTTGACACGAGCAGGAGTGGCTTTGGTGATACGGCTGTGTTTGGGTGCGGGTGGCTCAGGGTCATTATCAGTAGGAGCTGGTGCCTTCTTCTTGCCGGCAACGACAGTTGAAGCAGCACCTTTTTGAGCAAGTGGGCAGGGGCAAGGGCAAGGGCGTTGGGCAGGTGCCCGGTTTTCAGCATCCAAGCCGACGTGAGAGTCGACTTGCAACAGGTCCCGCTTCTTTCCACAGGCAAAGGCCGTTGCAATAGGTGAAAGGTCAGCGTCGTCATCAGACCAAAGGTGCAGGTCATGGTTGGACATGCAAGGGAGGCAGCTGGGTGGATATGGTTGCGAGTGATATTGGTGAGAGGCATCAAGAGGTGGGAGTGTGTGGGAAGATGGGTGGTAGGGATGAGCATAGGGGGTATTGGGGTTCCTGTAGACTTGTAAACCGACAAACTGTAATACCACACTCAATAAGCTGAAGCCAAACAACGAGCATGGCAATAGACTTGCGGTATCCATCCTATGCTCATCCTGCGGGTACGGATGGTTGGGAAAGGGGACAGTCAGGTGCTGGGAACCTGGGTACAAAGCATTGGACAGGGCACAATATGGTGGCTCGGGATGAGGAGATTGGGTGGAGTAGGCGGGAAGGAGAGGTGGGTTGTTGGCGTGGTCATCCATGGTTGTTTTGGCAAATGGAGAAAGAGGAGGAGGATTTGGGGGGGAAAGGAGGATGAGAGGAGGACAAAAAGGAAAGTGCTGTGGCCCATTTAAGAAGGGTTGGCCGCTTGGCAGCACATCTGACACTGGTGTGGATCTCAAAATCATGCCAAGGGTGTGTTTGATGACATCGAGGACATGGGTTTGAAGCTGTGGAGGGGTCGGAAGGCCTCCACAAACACAGCACTTTGAAACGACAATTTTCTCAGTCGGAGCTTAAAATCACAGATTGTTATGGTCCAATCCTCCCCTAACACTTTCCTCCTATTTATCTCCTATCTCCCTTTTCCACTTCCTTATTCCTTCTTCCTCCGCAGGCTTCTTAAGCTCTGCTTCCTACCTTTGACTTAGCTATTCCTCTCCCTTGGACCCTTTCCTTGCCTCAAGGCTAGACACATATTGCACTTGGCTTAGTCTTGGCTCCGCATGTTATCACTGCTGCTCTATTACATACAGTAGGTACCTCTAGTATATATACAGGCACCCCAGGTAGAGTTACAGCTAGTTGAAATATCAGTTCTAGTTTCCTCACTAGGTGCTCCGTGCACAAGGTCGCTCCGACGTTTCTCCGTCTTCTCTGCTCCTCTTCATTATTGTCAAGTTCCATTCTCATTCCCTCTCTCCTTTCTCACTAGTCACTAGTTGACTTAGTCTCTACTCGTATGACTCTCCGCTAGCTCCGCTACGTCCGACTCGTACCTTCTTATCTATCCCTACTGGAACCACTGAAAGAGTGGGTGATCAAGTTAATAACTTGGTCGCTGGTTCATCTTGTCTCCTCCGACATCTCCGACGTCTCCTCCGACTTCCTCCTAGCCCCTTAGGAGCTTCCCCTGTCCTCGTTCCTACGCGCCTTAACAACCACCCAGTTTCCACCTCACCTCGCCCTCAAACCATGTAGGATAACCCCCCAAGGGCTTGTCAGTTTGTCTTCATCTTATGAGATGTTCTATTCATACTGATTATTGTCCTCTAGCGCATATTTTCGGCACCTGAATTGTCAATGTTGGAAGTGGTGGTTCTGGGGGTACTAGTAGGATGGGTATGGCAGAATGGAAATGGAGGGCTTTAGTACCACTGGTTATGTATTCCCAAAGGATACAAAAAGTGAGTTATGACATTTTTAGAAGGATCAAAGTAGACAAAAACCTACTGCTCTTGTTTTTTTTCCGCAGCCAACTAACCATCCAGATTCCACCTTAGATATCTTCCTGAAAAGAGCACCATTTGTCACTGTTCTTTTAGGTAATTGTTTATGTGTAGATAGAGTTGACGTAGTGACTGTACCTGAGCCTGGGATCATAGTTTTTGGGAGACAAGTGTTGGGGGTAGCAGGAAAGGGAGGAAGATTGTGGGGTGTGGGGATGACTCTGGAGTGTCGGGTAGCAAGCCAAAAGCAATTGTAGCTCACTTTAATATAATCTGTGAGTGATTTGTGTGAGTTTTCAAGTAGGATACATAGATGTGGACTTGTGGGAATACACCATGTCCGGTTTTTCATGTCAGCCCCAGGGCCCACAACTCATGCCATCCTGGTACTCTGGCAAGACTGTTCCCTAGCCCATACTGACCTCTCATGTGCATTGCAGTTGGCCAAGGTCATGAAGATCGGTCATGGACATTCAAGCTGAAGTCGTGCAACAGTGTACATACTTGTAGTCACAAAAATTATTTGGACACATTATGTAAGCCCCCTGTGGACACCAAAAAATAAATTGTGTAAGATTAATTATGAATGCATCATGACTGTTCTCAAGCCCAACCATATCTACCACAGTAGCCCAACGNAAAAAACGACTCATTGGTGCCATTGAAGCCGGAAATTCTGTGCCCAAAGCTGCAGAAATTGTTGGGATCCCATCATCGAGGGCACATGACATCTACAAAAAGTATCAGATGACTGGCTCCACAACAAATCTTCCTTGCTCTGGTTGTCCTCCCATTCTCTTGGATACTATCCAAGTAGTACAGGCAAATGCGCCTTGATCAGAAACACGTTAAAAAACCAACAAAAACTTTCCGTGAGCTTGGTAATGAAACCACCCCCAAAGTCTCTGCCACAACAGTACAAAACATTCTCGAGTCCAAGGGATACCACCAGCAGGTTGCCAGACGCATCCCTTACCTTTCTCTTACTCAAAAACGGAAACGGAAGGCCTGGGCTATGGTTTTTGAAATGTGGGAGAAGGGAAAATGGAGGGATATCATTTTTTCAGATGAGTCATACATCCAACTTGACGATAAAGCCACATGTGTTCATGTCACATGGAAGGCTCACGAGGAAATGAAGGAAAACTGTGTTCTAGGAGCCTTTAAGCAGTTGCAACTACACATAATGGTCTGGGGGTGTGTCAAATGGGGGAGGAAGGGGCCTCTCATTGTGTTGGAGTACCATGGAGGCCGAGGACATGGGATGGACTTGAAACGTTACCAAGAACAAGTCCTTGATCAAACTCTACTGCCATTTTACAACCAACTCAAGTCCCTCAAACGTCACATTTGGTTCCAAAAGGACGGCACCCCCAGTCATTCAAGTAAATCTATGAAACAATGGTTCATCTCAAGAAAGGTCCTACTTCTCCCACGCCCTCCTTTATCACCTGATCTTAATTCTATAGAGTCTGTTTGGCACAACTTCAAGGCTGGTCTTTGAAAACTTGCTCAAAACTTGTGTCATGGTCAGGCATCATGCAAGGACTGTCAAGAGAAGATTTGAGGTCAACTATCATGGCTCCTGTCTTTCCTGTAAATCCTGGCATTTCAACTACAGCGCCAACCCTGTTCTCCAAAAAGTTTGACAGTCTTTGCTTGTTCTGGAAGAACAAAAAGCTTAAGGTGGGTAGTAGCCTCAACCTAGTATTGTGTTTAGGTCATATTGCCTTTTATGGCCGTCATGTTGGTACGCACCACAGCCAATGACCTGATTTTCAAGATGAATGTTGGCATTGGTCCCTACTGATCTCAGATGAGAACCAGTGGGCACCAGAGATCAAACCATTGCACTCTGGAGCATTGCCACCCTCTCAATGTGCCAACATTTCTGGCTCTACTCCCGCAGCCCATTCTAGCCATTGTGCTGTTCAGTGTGTCCTGCCTCAGGCCACATGCCACACCTTGCAGAGAGACACATCATATCAGTGCGGATATCGATATGGCACTCACTTTGATGAGTTGTTGAAAGACATCACAAAGGAGCGTCTTATGCATATGGACATGCCTGCAGAGGTTAAGTTCCACTTCAAAAATGGCAAGTACCATTGGATGCCCATGCCCACCATGATATGCCTCATTCCCAGTATACCTTTCATATACGAGCTTGATTCTACTAGGGCTGTCTTGACAATTGCATGTCTTTACACAAGCCGCTCAAGGAGGGTTATTGTACAATGTTGTGGATTTGGAGGGATAGGGTCAAAGAGGGTGATAATATGGGGAATAGTATGAACAGTGCAAAACAATACCCAGTCAGCACGCAATCAGATCTCCTCAGCACTCATCCAGCTTCACAAGATCTGGAATCTTCTTCTCCCCAAAACAGTATCAAAATTTGAATACGACATGGTTCAATTCGATGCAATTGACAACAACATCTTCTCTTTTGATGATATTGATATTGAACAGGGCCCTACGAGTCTTCAACTCAACATCTCGTCATATGGCAAGTCTTTTGCAGAGTCTATTGGGTGGCAGAGCACATGGCATACCAATGAAAATGACTCAATCTGCCATTGGACAATGCTGGTTATAATGCTCAGGATTCCAGAACGTATGTGACATGGTTTTACGAGGTAGACAAGGGTACTCACATCATGATAGGTAGTGACCCAGGGCCCTTTCTTCTTGGATGCCCGGGACTGTATGTGCGTGAGGAAAACCTATCTTGCATTGTTGTCTTCTTCAAAGGCAACGATCTACACACGGGGTTTCCGCCTTCCATTGACGGAGAAGCATGAAAGACGTACATGGATACCCTGGCCAATGTCTCCGATCGGACAGATGCGGTGAATTGTGCAGTGTATGTCTGTTATCTTTCCGGAGCTGGCATTGAACGGCAGGTGAGTATGGCCTACTCACCTGCCGTCCACTTTGGCAATGCAAATGTCAGTCTCAATCACAAGACAAAGCAATGCACCTTTGCCACTTACAGAGAGCATATTCTTGGTGGACTAGATGCTTTTGCCAATTGCATGGGCCGCGAGGCACTGTTCGCCTTTAGTAATATGTTGGCTCACTCAGGACTGTGTCTTGACCTTTCTCCCAACAAAATTCTCTCATCCATCACATTTGCGGACAAGGATGGAACAAAGCACTCCCTAAAATGCCTCCCTGCTGGCTTCCATCTGTGGGACGACCACGAAGATCTCACACAAAAGCATGGGTGGTATATGTGGTATAAGGACCAGTGTGTCTGAATACATATACTGATGCATAAAGCTGATTACAAGGCCAATGCTCAAAGCGCTCTTCAGGCAGCGGCCTCTGCTGCCACTCCAAAGACAGCCAGGTGTCCAATGAAGCCTCAGCGCACTGCAATGCTGGGACAATTGTTACCAGCAAATGAACAATCTGTGAAACCTAGCGGCGAAGGTGGAACAGGATCTCCTCAAAATGCCAACCAAGCTGATGCCGGTGTAAGCCTATGTAAGTTGAACTGATTTCCTCAAACAAGTCTTACTGATATTCCAATATGCAGCAAGCAATACCATCTCAACCAGCTCTCCTCTCAGATACCCAGAGCTGGAATTGTGTTCTTGATCAGCACAACATCTAAATGAATTATTGCCACAACCAAGTCAATGACAACGCAAAAGCTGTGAGTTCCTCAGCCAGTTGTGCAAAGAGGCCAACTAATCTGTTGAGGGTGCAGTGGTGCGGTGCCGATCCTCTGGTAGTCCTGAAGCAAGACACAGCAAACACCAATGCCATCAACACCACCAACCTGCGCCATTCTCTATGCCTGGAAATGCATCACTGCAAGCAGATGGCAATGACAGCAATGACGAAGAACTTCCAGAGAATGAGTACGAGGTGGACGGCATCCTTGGGTATCATGTTTATGTAGGCCTGCACACCAAAATTATCAAAGCAATTCAGATAAATACTAATTCATTATTTAGATCACTGAAGGACCAGAATGGCTGATTCAGTGGACTGGCTATGACAAGGCATATAATGAATGGCGATCATGGAAGGATGTTCAGTACGTGACAGTTTTTCCAACTTGGATATTCTCATTGAGTGTCCATGGTTAACTGTTTAGAGGATGTCGAGACTTAATCAAGGAATTCAACAAGACCCACAGTGTCACTCTCACCACTGTGAATCGGCATGAGGTCGGAGCAGCGTACACACAAGATACTGTCAAACTAATCCAGAACCTATTCTGCCATGAGCGACTGACTAGGCTACTGGATTTGCTGCAGTCCTTGCATGTGGACGTCACAGAGCCTGCTGTCTACTACAAACGACATGCCAAAATGTCTTTCCAGGGTGCAAACAACCATATGCTAGACCGTATTGTGCAGAACAGCGCACACGATGTACAGTTTTCCAGCGAGAGCGGCACTGCGAAAATTGTGACTCAGCATATCTTTGCACAGCTGGAAGAAGTCTGCGTATCCTTACCTGAAGCCGCAGGAGTCCTAAAACTGGCCAATTCACTTGAATGTCAGCAGACATTTGATCTCTGCCGCTTGCTACATATCATTTACCACTGGACACTTCATCTTGGCCCAAAAACTGCAGGGACGCTGTTAGAGGAGGATATCACAGGGTCTGCAAGTATTTATCAACCTCTTCTAAATTGGATTATCAAATTTGTTCGAGATACCATGATCAACAAAGCTTGCCAACGTCAACGCAAAGGTGAGTTTGCGAGCAACTGACAAATGTTAGACCCTATCCAGAGAGGGGCTATAGGGTGAGCGTAGGCCAAGATGTTGGCCGAGTGAACGAGATGGG
>JAPEVF010000794.1:0-20649 GCA_029747585.1 Pleurotus djamor
CCGCCGTTCAGACTCGCACTCACACTGGAATCAACCCCTCACCTTCACCTTCACCCTCACCCTCACCTTCCAATGACGAATCGCTCGACCCCCAGTNGGGACATCTACAACTCCCTTCGAGCATCAGCCAAAGAACATGGCGACCACATGGCTCGCTGCTTCGACGAAAGCCGACAAGCCTACCGATCAGGTGATCATACCCGAGCGAAAGAACTCTCGCTCCAGGGCAAGGAACATAAATCAAAGATGAAGATGTTCAACCAACAAGCCAGCGCGTGGATATTCAAAGGTGAGTAAAACGAATTTGGATTTAAGGTGGAAATGAACATTGAACGTAAAATGTGATAGAGAATAATAAGGTAAGTACTGGTTTATGTATGTACTGTGGTAACTAGATCGTACTTACCGACATTTCCTCGTCGCGTTCACCTGCTGTATTGCACAGGACAACGGTCCCGACACGATAGACCTGCATGGTTTCTACGTGGACGAAGCCATCGCTTACGTAGATTGTGCCATTAAGGTCGCGCAACGGCGAGGCGACTCCTCCATCCGCCTGATAGTTGGTACGTCCTTGTTTGCCCATCTCCCCATCTCCCCATCTCCCCATTCCCGCATTCCCCCATGTATTCCCCACCCTCCCTATCCTCTCCCTATTTCCCATTTTCCCAATCCCTACCCCGTTTTTTCCGAGTCACACAAACCAATCTCTCATTTCATTTCCCAGGCAAAGGCCTCCACTCATCAAGTGGTCCCAAAGTAAAACCTGCCATCGAAGATTACATCAAAACGTCAGTTCCAGTTCAATGCCCTTACTAATATTACCTTACTCATAAATCCATCATGAATCTATCATCTAACCGCGTATTATTGGCCTTGACTGATGGTTTTCCCTCTCAGACATGATCTAGAGGCATCTTTGGATCCTCAAAACGCCGGCGTATTCATCGTCCAACTGGACACCCAACGGGGACGCGTCGACAGGTTGGACATTCCCGACCAACAGCCCGAGACGCAAACGCAAACGCAGACGCAGACGCAGACGCAGACGCAGACGAAGACGCATACGCATACGCGTCGGACGGAACGAGCTCTTGCTTTCCTCTCCGACTCCACCAACCATCCTACTCACATAAACCGTTCCACTCACACTTCCTACCCTTCTGCGGAACGACCTCCAGAACAACGATCTCCCTATCACCACGTGTGTCCTCCTCAAGGTCGTATGGTCTCCGAGTCCGAGAAACGCCGCGCCGCGGCGAAGGAGCCTGACTCCGAAGCTAAACCTAAACCTAAACCCGAACCTGTACCTGAACCTGAACCTGAATCTGAAACGCCCAAGCCAGGTTTATCGGAGCGTATCCTCAACGCTGGTGGGTGCTCACTTACTTGCTCGCTCACCCACTCACCCACTCACTTACTCACTTCCTTACCTTACCTTACTCACACAACAACGCAACTGACAATCCGTTTTCTTCCCCCCGTAGCCTTCTGGGGCATGACAGGTTATTTCACTGTCAACCGACTAGTTTTGGGTACGAGTCCCACCCTCGCAGTGGCTGCTGGTGTCTTAGCAGGCTTTTATGGCGGTCGAACGTAATTTGTGAGTCCTCTACTCTGGTAAATCTGCATCCTCGTTAAATCGAGATTCCATCCAAGTCTGACTGACAGTTTCTTTTGCAACAGTGGTAATTTGAACCTGATGATAACTAGCTTGATACATAGCATCCTTGTAGTATATATAATTTATACCATACACCCCGAGCTCGGGGTGTTGATCACAAACGCAACCTCAATCTCCTCCGACGGGACCACACCCTCGCCCACTCGACATTACGTTCAAACGTTCATGAATCATGCCTCATCGACATCCTTCGCAAAGCTGCCATGTAGCATATCAATAGGGTTTCATGGATCAAGCGGCGAGCCCATCGGGTGGAGGCAACGCAGTGGGAAAAGGAAAACTAGACCTTCTATGACTTACGAACCTGGCGGTAAGTGCAGGTGCAGGGCCTTAGGGGTTGGACATTTTGAGATTTGAAAAACCAGCGCCTAGTTATGCGCATCAAAAGGTTCGAAGAGACACCATCAATTCAGATTGAGAAGTCAACACTGTTTCCTAGTATTCTTGTACTTCGTTCATTCAATTCCCCATCACTCATCCAATGATAATGTAGCAGTCAAGGTTATTTCCTTCAGCAACGTCATACTTCACCGCAACGCTCCTTCCAGTAGCGCTGTCAGTGGCCTTGAATTCGCTCAACTGCTTCCATATTGCAGCGTTGCGCGGGGTGCCGTCGGTATAGTAGTCCTTGTGGATGAGGCACGCGGTCTGGTCGGCGGCGAGGCCTACATTGACATCAACCCATCGCTTGTAGT
This sequence comes from Pleurotus djamor, assembly GCA_029747585.1. Lineage (NCBI taxonomy): Eukaryota > Fungi > Basidiomycota > Agaricomycetes > Agaricales > Pleurotaceae > Pleurotus > Pleurotus djamor. The sequence goes on from JAPEVF010000794.1 coordinate 2,380, forward strand.
TGTGTACTCCAAGCGCAACGGTGAAGCGTTCATCCTTTCCTGCGAAGCGCAGAATGCCAGAAGTGCCGCTTCCGCCCATGGTAAGGACGTGTTTGCCGTCGGCTTCAGTCCAAGTTCCACCATTTGCATAGTTCCAGACAGTCTTTTCGACAATCTCGAACCACGCGGCGGGGTTGGTTTGATAAACGCGGACGGTGATCTTATAAGACATAACTAGTAAAAGTTGTCAGTACGGACGATTCACGAAACGAACGATGCATGAGCTCACATGCGTGGTAACTTTGAAGCCTGGTGACAGAGGGATGAGATCCAGAGCAGACATTCTCAAGAGACACTTACTAGAGCTCGAAGAGGATCGACCTGAGGCTCAATGAGAACCGATGTCAGCCTTTTATCCTCGCAGTAGGAGACTGGGGTGATTCATTTGGGGTACCTTCGCGGTACGCATGACCGACCCGTTTCCGGTGTTTCGAAGATCCTGAACTTTGTTTGCATGTTCCACTTCTTTGACATGAGAACCAAGCCGTTCAATCCCCCAGGATTGCGAGACACACCGGAGAGAATACATCACCTAACCCCTCTTATGGGCAGTATTAAAAGCACGTTGAGAAACAGAAAGATTTCGTTTGCCGAGATTTTGAAGTCCAAATTCAATTGTAACCTACTACTTTAAAAATCAAACATTGAGGTCGAGGACGCGACTTGTATCTCGGGGGTCGTTGAGTTACGGTGTCGTTAGCTGCACGGACATTTAAGAGGAAGACATTGAACAACATACGCAAGGAAGTGCATGAGTTCTGGATTCATGTGGAAACCTTCCAGTCTCATGACCTGAGAACCTCGCAATTCATGAACGTTCGATGATCGTTGTAATAAAGGAGTTGAACTGTTGAAACGGACGAACGTGATCTCCGGTCAGCAGGTACTGTACATCCTTCAGCAAGCACTTACGAGACAACTACGGAGGATATATAACGCCGATTCGAATGTATTCTGTAATTCTGTAATTTCCAGGATATGAGACGTCTGACATTGGAAAGAAGATCCAGTTACTCACCAGAAGTGGGACTGTGGGAATGACAGACGGAACTTGGTGGTTGGCACTTGCACCAGGCCCATCTCTGAGCACGTACTTCATGTTCTTGGTTGGGGTATCCTTTCTTGCATGAGTTCGGGGATACTACTTGATCGATTGATCCATCAACCCGAAGACTCAATTTGTACCAGATACTAGGCCTTGTTCATGAATGGTTAGTTGGTCATTCAAGTTGCCTCTGCGTGCGACGACGACTGGCGACATCGGTTGGCAGCTTTTCAGTAGTGGAAGAAGCAGGAGAGGGCAAGCAATGAGCTCGACGCCATCCAGCGTAACAGAGGGCTGAGAATCTAAACTGGGAGGTATTTTGGGGTCGTTTTCGAGGATGGCTTGCGATTCCGCACTTGGAAATTGGAAGGGAAAATTCTCAGTGAAAGCATGTGGGAGATAGACTGCCATCGCGCTCCAAAAGTTCCAAGAGCATGAGCACAACGAGGGATGTGGATTTCAATTTGTGGTTGAGTTTGAGTCGGCCGCGGACATTGAAATCAATAGAAGGCAGAAACCTCCGGAACGGTCGACCCGCCCTCCAAATAAAAATCTTGTAAAATCTATATATTATTGTATTATTTAAATAGCACACCATTTCCTAGTTCCATCCCAGCTTAGAGTACGCGCGTAGACACGCTTTTCTAAGAGTAGAGCAGGATATCCTGATTTACATAATAATCCGAGTGGGCTTTGCTCAGGTCAGACAAAGATCGGAGGGAAGTACGTCTAATCGGAGTAACGCACCTCGCCACTCGTATGTATATCTACCACCTTGATTTTCATCATTTCTTGGAATGCTGTGTCCTGATCTGAGGGCCCGAGGCTTAGAGCGTTGAATATATCCATGGCTATACAATGGAATGCTAATCGCTAATCGAAGTGGAATATCCGTATGTGCAAGGGTATAATTATATATCAGATGACAAATGAATGTATGTATGTGAACGTGGATACTGGAAGTATGAACGATAGTGATGTGCTAAGAATGGAAAAGACAGATGCAACAAGGTGTGACAATACGATAGTAGTTACGCACGAATAAACGAATGGATAGGAAGGAAGAAAAGAGGCGGTAGGTTGAATTAGAAGACATCTAGAGAGTGCGGACAATCTTGTGCGATGTGTCCATGACTCTCACAGTCGACACAGAATAGATCACTGGCGTTGCTACCGCCGCTACTATGAGTCTTCATAGGAGAATCCTTGCGGGTCTCCTCTTTCAAGAGACCACACGAGAATATATCGTGCCCAGGTTTCTCGCATATCTCGCATACTTCTTCGGACATGCTTGGTCCCGCACTGACGCTAGAGCTCACGATGTTGCTTACACTACTCTCGGTACTGGCGACGGAACCTTGTCGTTTGAGAGAAGGGAGTTCACCGGGTTTGTGGGACGAAGTTGATGAAGATGAGGCCTTCCTCTGAGCACGAGCTAGCTTGTCCTTGAGCCGATCGACTTCTTGCTCGAGTTCATCCTGAACGAAGTTAGCTCCAGTTATCCAAACACAAGAATAGAAAAAAGCAACGGACTTCACGATAGATCTTGGACTCGACCAGGGCCTCTAACTCGCTTATTTCTTTGTTGAGCTATGAATAGTTAGAATGGCGAACAAAGTTTTCAGTATGAAAAACTTACTTCGTGTGTCACCCGAGCACATTTCATTTCGGCGTCAGTGACTCGCTTGCGAAGCTGGTCTAGCTCGGTCTGAAAGACGTGAAGTGAGCTAGTGGGCAATCCACATGAAAACCATAGCTACCTCAAAGCGTGACTTCTGTTCCTTCATGACTCGCTGGAGTGATTCGACTGAAGTTGGATCTTCATCACTTAACGTGTGCTCTTCTGTTGCCAAGCTTTGATCCAGGTTATCTTCGAGAAGCTTGACCTCCTTTCAAACGACATGAACACCACGCCAATAAAATAAGCAGAAAAAGGTGGCTAACTTGACGCAGTTGGTCAATTTCTGACTGCAGTAGTTTGTTCTCCGCGGAGAACGTCTTCTTCTGCTGTTCAGCAGCAGCGACTTCTTTCTGCAGCTCCTGGACGATGTGCCTACATGGGATGGATGATGAGGACGATGCAAGTCAGCGCAGCAAGAAACTCACTTAAGACCCTTGATCTCATCGCGTTGAGCAGCACTCGCATCGTACTTGTTGGAAGTGGGAGAGGATGTGTGCTCCGACGAAACACCATTGGTCAGGGTAACCTCCCGATTGTGCTTCTTTCTCAACGCTTCAAGTTCACTTGTCTTCTCTTCGAGGATTTGACGAAGATGCACAAGTTCCTGGGATTGAGTCTGGATGAGACTTTCCATCTAAACAAACATAATATATGAGACATCAGTGCTACAAGAAGGACTGGATTGCTCACCGAAGCAACGTCTGTGGCATTGCTCTTTTCATCGAGTAATTTACGCAGACGCTCAACTTCTGTTTCAAGTTGAGCTTGCCTCTTAGATGTCAATTCATCGCCATCCAGATTCTGAGCATCGTTTCGTCAGAAAAAAGTGACACCATACCATCGTAGAGCTCACCTTCTCCCGCAAAGTCTCAACATCCGCTCGTGCGTCTTCCAAGGCATTCGTGAGCTCCTTCATATCCTCCTCGAGCTCCTCCACCCTCCTCTGCGCAGCTGCCTCCATCTTCATTACCCTATTCATCTCCTTCCGCCCATCTCCCAATTCCTTCTTCAACGCGTCTTCCTTCTCCTTTACTCGGCGAAGGCGTTCACGATTCATGGTTTCTTCGCGGTCAACGGCGGCACGAGCGTCCTCCAGGTTATCTTCCAGGCTGGCGATACGCTTTTGTAGGTGCTTCACTTGTTCACGAAGAGACTCATTGTCGATTTCGGWSGCAGACGTGAGCGAAGTAGTGGAGCGAACAGAGAAAACGAAGTCTCACCCTCATGTCCACCAACCAACGGCAACCTCGGCTTTCTACCCCACCCTCCCTGACGAATATGTAAATCGCTATGACACACCCCCGCATAGTCGATCTTGATCAGGCACTCCCCAGGTGCGAGTTCTGAGGGTTGCTTCACTGGATGTTCAGTAGCGAGGACGATATCTTTGTCGAAGTCGACTAGAACAGCGGCGCGTGCGGTAGAAGGGACTGGAGTGGACATTTTGGGGTGAAAGAGTTCCGTAGCAAACTCAAGCTTATAACTAGGTCCTGACTAGGGGCAGCATTGCGAGTCGTATGACCGTAATAAGCGTAATAGACCTACCAAGGACACTACACATGATCACAACGTATAGTGCAGGGCACCGGCAAAGTAAATACCGATGGCAATGAATAACAAAGAGGATACGCAAGTGACCATCCCGACGGCCCTGCCGTGACGCTCCTGCAACCAAGCATCACCGTTTACGACGTTGTAATGACTCCAGACGGGTTGGCGAAGGATCCACCATTGTAACAACTGTGACCCAGGGAAAATCGCGTCGTTCACCCCATCCCCTCCTATTCGATACCACGAGCGACATTTCGTGAAGATGGATCCAGCTAGACGCTTTTGCAACCAATTGTTGAAGGCGTCGGTGGCCTCCGAGCTAACCTCGAAGGAAGAAACCTTTCCCTGAAGAACGGGCAGTATCAACTTCAGGCAGTATTCAACCTACGATTATCAATTTGAAAGTTAAGTAGTCGGAAGCATGCAAGGAAGGTGGTATTGTACTAGGCACCTGAAGTTCCTCAGTGTATAGGACAGAGGTGTGACCAGTGTTTGGACCGTAAATCATGTAGAAGTTGGGAAACGTTGGGAGGGTAGTGCCGAGGTAAACTCGCGGAGCACCCAACAGGCAGCGGTCGTAGTACTCCTGTATCGTCTGGCCAAGTCGCCCACGAATTTCAATAGGGTAGTCATGCTAATTTTTAGACCGAACATGTGAGAAGGACCAGGATCGTCGAATGAAGCGCTCTCATACCGAACGGAACCCAGTGGCCATAATAAGTACGTCTAGGGGTACCTTTCCCCCTGGCATGGGTTGTGAGTGTGGCATAGATGTGGCATGAAGCAGAGGAAGATACCGGTTCGAGTCAAGATACCATCTCCTACGACCTCGGAAATTCCGTCGATGCATAGCGTCACGTTAGGTCGATATAGACAACTAAGATAGTTGACATCGAGCACCGTGCGTTTACACCCCAAAGCTACAGACGCTTTTTTAGCGACGGCGATGTTTCAGAGAAGACGGGTCACTGACGGTAATTCGGTACCAGGACATCGTGGTATACCGGCGGGGCAGTCCGAAGGATGTACACTTCGCTTTTCTACCCACCATTCTTAGCAATATTACTCTATGAGCGTGACGAGAGGACCTAACCTTCTGTTCGAAAGATCGGAATAGGCCACTGGCGTACACCATGTAGAAATAATCACCCTTTTCAAGTCAGTACCTGGACTCCGTGAATGAAAAGATTGTGAACCCACCATCAGAAAGCTCCTAAATCGGTACAAACTCGTCAAAAACGGGATATGTGTTAATGCCCATTTCCAAGTAGTGGAGAATGTTGATGCTCCCTTTCCATAGGAAGGGGAATGGGTGAGCATCATGGTCCTCACGATTCGTAATGACAAGAGCGCTCACCAGAGGAAGGAACCAACTCGGAGTGCGCACAAATTGCGTGAGCTTTACCGAAGCGTTTTGGGAAATTATAGGCACAAATTGAGACCTAAATGATGGTGCATTCAAGATTAGATCGAAAAAGATCGAAAGAGCGATGATAACACCGTGTCTTTCGCAGGACTCACGCAGAGGCCCCGTTCCCGATGACACCGACTCTTTTCCCGTCAAGTGTGATATCATGTCTCCATCTAGCGGAATGCCACATGGGTCCCTTGAAGTTAGATAGGCCGATGTCTGGGTAGTGTGGTCGTTCGAGAATCCCAACAGCCGAGATGAGGACATCAGCCTTGGTGACTATCTTCTCGCCCGTTAGAAGATTCTCGGCTCGCACAAGATATCGTTGGGTTTCATCCTCCCAGTCTGCACTGACGACACGAGTGTTTAACACGATGTGGGAGTAGAGGTTGTATTTGCGTGCCAGGGCTTTCCAGTAGTCTAAGATTTCGTTATGACCACAATGAGTTCTTGTCCAATCAGGTTTAAGATCAGAAGAGAGAGAATAGAAGTGAATCCCGATGTCACATGCGGCGCCCTTATCGAGAGCCAAACAGAGCCATGCAAGTCACTTAAGATTCGGTCTCACAGATTTGAGGGAAGGGAATCTCTCACTGGGTATGTGTTATCCTAGGAGTTTTAATTCCAATGTTGGCGAGCACCGAACGATTAGAGCACTGTTCTCGCTTACTCGCCATGTCCCCCCGATCTCAGGGCCTTTCTCAAATATCTAGCAGTACGGGTGTTCAGAATCAGTTCAACAAAGGGGTTGCAAAGGGCAAAAGGCTCACCGTGTACTCAAAGTTGTCCGAAGGCTGCTTTTGGAGCTTGATCGCGAATGTGAGTCCGCCCATTCTAGAAATTAGAAATTGGATTGAATGTGAGCACCAGTACAAGGATACCGGATCCGAGGTGAAGCAGTACCCAGCACCAATAATGAGGACCTTCTTCATGATACAAGACGGCGGTGACGCGAAATGAAGCTTCTAGGGCTTCAGATGCTTATATATGGGGAGAGCCCATAGCAAATTTGCATAAACATGGTGCGATATTAAAATAGACGGATCGTCCAGTACCGTATGGGGGGTGGGCTTGAGCACCAGTGGGGTTTGCGATCAACTGTGGGGAAGAAGCAATAGTTAGTGAGAAGACTCACGGCCTTTCACAAAGGTCCAGCCAAGAATTTGGAACTTCCCGGACGAGCCCCTGCTCCCGAAGGATCTTGTGGGGGCGGACAATGGGCCCTCCATTGTCGTCGGACCCCGTGTTTACTGTCGTCACTCTAGCCTTGAAAAGCATTGAATATTGAAGCTTGAAGCTTGAAGCACGCCAAAGGAGTTCCAGACGGGCTGACTTGGTATGAGGTGTGAGAATATGAATTTTGAGAGCGTGAATGACCAGTATGAAGACAAACAGCGTTCCGCGACGAGATTCGAGAACCCTCGGCAAGAGTTCGACTCGTGTTGGTGGGGCGGGAAATGAAATTGGGTGCAGACTCCAGAGCATCTTTCAGACTCCGTTCACCTAGGAGTATAGGGGGTAGAAGGAATTACAATTCTGACGAGGGCAAGACGAGGGCCTCTGACGCTCACCTTGAGGTATGTATCAGCAGTTGGAAAATCCCTGCGCAGATTACTGAGTAGTGTCACTGAGAAATATTCCTTATGTAATCGGGTCGAATGCAGATACAACAAACGATTACAATGTATTATGGATCGAACCAGCCAAGTAGATACCGATAGCAACAACTATCAACGACGATGCCCAAGCGACAGTCCCGACAGTCCGGGCACGGCACTCTCGCACCCAAGCCTCGCCGTTTACGACCCTGTAATGACTCCAGACGGGGTTGCGTAGGATCCACCAGTGTTGAAACTGTGACCCAGGGAAAATAGAGCTGACCGTCCCATCTCCCCCTTTCCGATACCATGAGTGGCACTTCATGAAAACAGAGTCGGAGATACGCTTCTGTAGCCATTCATTGAAGGAATCGGTAGGTACCTCGCGGACCTCAAAGGAAGAAACTTGTCCCCGGAGAACAGGAAGTACTAACTTCAGGCAGTATTCGGTCTATGACATGGATAAGTGGGCTGGAACGTGATAGTGCTACAGCAACGTACCTGAAGTTCTTCGGAGTATAATACGGAAGTGTGACCAGTTGCGGTATTTGGACCAGAGAGCATGTAAAAGTTGGGAAACGTGGGGAGAGTAGTGCCCAAGTAAGCTCGTGGCGCACCCGTCACGGAACTGTCGTAGTACTCTTGTATCGTCTGTCCAAGTCGACCTCGGACCTTGATTGGATAATCGTGCTAGGTTTGATAAAAATATATTAGATGGATATACGATCGTAACAGGACTGTTCTCGTACCGAATTAAACCCAGTGGCTAGGATGAGTACGTCCAGGGGCACCTTATCCCCTAGCATCAGTTGTGAGTGCGGAACGCAAACAGAAATTCAGCATGGGAGGATACCTTTTTTGGTCAAGATGCCATCCGGTAGGACTTCGGATATTCCGTCAGGTGATATAGTGACATTAGGCCTATGAAGGCAATTGAGATAGTTTACATCTAGCACGATGCGCTTGCACCCCAGAGCTGTGAAGGACACGTTAGTTTGAGAAGCTCCTCTCCTCAAGGTGAAAACGTGACCCACGGAAATTTGGGATCAGAGCATCATGGTATTCCGATGGTGCGGTCCGAAGGATGTACTCCCTGCTCTTCTACTGACATCGTGATTAACACTGCTTGGTATAATACATTGGAAGATCTGACCTTTTGCGCAATAGATCGAAAGAGTCTACTGGCAAATATCATGTAAAGATAATCGCCCTGGAAGATCAGGTTACCAGTCAGCAACTTGGTGAAGATAAAGATGGTGTCCTACTGTAAAGAAATCCTTCAATCGATACAAACTCGTCAAAAGCGGAATGTTGGTGAATGCCCATTTCCAAGAAGCCGAAAATGATGAGGCACCCTGTTGATGAGAAATTTGGGACGGGGTGAATTTAAATCCGTGACAGGGAAGGCGATAGAGCCTACCAGTGGGAGAAACCAATTCGCAGTGCGCACGAACTGTGTGAGCTGTACCGAGGGGTTCTGGGCAATGATGGGAACAAATTGGGATCTAAAGTGTGCATGTCACTAGATTAGATCGGAAGGGTCGATAACATCAACCCCCAAGAACCAAGACTCACGCAGAGGCTCCGTTTCCGATGACACCGACTCGTTTACCGGATAGCGTTATGTCGTGTCTCCATCGAGCAGAATGCCACATGGATCCCTTGAAATTAGACAAGCCGACGTCTGGGTAGTGTGGTCGTTCGAGAACACCAACAGCCGAGACGAGGATGTCGGCTGTGGTGACTATCCTCTCGCCTGTGAGAATATTTTCTGCCTCCACATGGTAGCGCTGGGTTTTATCATCCCAATCTGCACCAATGACGCGGGTGTCGAACGTGATGTGGGAGTAAAGGTTATATCTTTTGGCCAGGACTTTCCAGTACTCCAAAATTTCGCTTTGGCCGCAGTGAGTTCTTGTCCAATCAGGCTTGAGGTCAGAAGAGAGCGAGTAAAAGTGAATCCCCACGTCAGACGCGGCACCCTGATGACGTGAAAAGTTATGTTTTGACCTGAACATGCAGTGGAATGAGCCACTTACTGGGTAGGTGTTGTCCTGACGAACATTGCACTCGGTCAGACGAGAACGAGGACAGAGTAGCTTTCACTCACTCGCCATGTGCCCCCAACCTCAGAGGCTTTCTCGAATATCTAGGTAGTAAGGGAGACATTTGTTCAGCGTTGGCTTTAGAGACGTGGTTTAAAATGCTTCACCAGATACTCAAAGTCGTCAAATGATTGCTGTTGTAACTTGATTGCGAAGGTGAGTCCACCCATACTATGGGACAGGTTGTGAGTTCCCAAGCAAGGACGAAGGATGACGAGGAAGGAAGTAGTACCCAGCACCAATGATGACGACTTTCTTCATGATACGAACTGGGGTGGTGGATAAATTACAAGACCTATAGCTTCATGCACCTTATAAAGAAAGGGCGTGTGGAAGATCTAGATACATGGCAGGATAGAGAGAGCGTCGGATTTGCTGCGGGGGTAATACATACTGGGATACTGAAAGAAATCGCCGATGCCATAGCGTATGGATAGCCAGTCGACTGTCAGAAATGAAAAAAAGTGAGAATGGTCATTTGATGGACGTAGCAAATTGTCCAGCGGAATGAACAACCGACTGGCCGACGAACCATGGCTCATGCCGTAGATTGAGAGGCCCTGGAGCGAAAATGAGGAGAGGGACGTAAGCTCGCGCGCGACTTCCATTCTGAGTCTAAGTGTAACTCGATAGGAAGTAATGTCTTTCTGAGCCACCCTTGCTCCTCATACGACTTCCGTGGTCTTGTCAGGTTCTCCCTTGATCCCGTCGTGGATGGAGCCGAACTCGGATAGAGCAGTGTCACAAAAGACCTCCACAGGACCTTCATATGCAAGGAACAAATGAGTCGCGTCTAGGCTCGGGGACTGAAATAGTTCACACTCCACTCATTCAGGAGTACAGGGGATGATCATACTCTTAACTTGCTCCATCGTTTCCATCGTTCAGACGGGGTAACAGTCATAGCAAAACCTTGCGTAATCGGGTAAATGATATTGAACTGTCTTCCAAAATTGATCGTGACAAAACAGAAACTACAAATGATCACAATGTACCGTGAAACGAACCGGTGAAAACACCGATAGCAATGAATACCAAAGAGGATACCAGAACGACCGTTCCAATCGTCCTCGCGCGGCACTCTCGCATCCAGGCATCGCCATTTACGACCTTGTAATGACTCCGAACGGGTTTGCTAAGGATCCACCAATGTAACAACTGGGAGCCGGGAAAGATCGAACTAATCGCACCATCTCCCCCTTTCCGATACCACGAGTGACATTTTGTGAACACGGAGCCAGCCAGGCGATTCTGAAGCCACTCATTATAGGAATCAGTAGCTTCTGCGCTGACTTCGAAGGAAGAGACTTTCCCTCGGAGAACAGGCAGTATTAACTTCAAACAGTATCCAGTCTACCCAATGTCTAAGGGTGAGCGAGAACGCGAGAGAATCGCAGTACTGTACCTGAAGTTCCTCGCAATAAAGGACGGACGTATGACCAGTTGCGGTGTTTGGACCGGAGAGCATATAAAAGTTGGGAAACGTTGGGAAGGTAGTGCCCAGGTAAGCTTGCGGTGCACCCGACTTGGACTGGCCGTAATATTCTTGTAGCGTGTGGCCAAGTCGCCCGCGAACCTTGATAGGGTAATCATGCTAATGTTTTCCGTAAGAAATTCTGACAGTAGCTAGGCTTTTGTCATACCGAATTAAAGCCAGTGGCGAGAATGAGGACGTCCAAGGGAANTCTTCACTCCTGATACCAGCTGTCAACGCAGAGAATCAAGGATGTTTGGACTTTAAAGATACCTTTCTGCGTCAAGATGCCATCTTCCAGGACTTCGGATATCCCGTCGACGGATAGCATCACGTTAGGTCGATGAAGGGAATTGAGGTAATTCACATCGAACACGATGCGCTTGCATCCCATGGCTGCGAAGGATATCTCAGATTTGGAAGTTGGCCAAGGTGGAGACGCAACTGACGGAAATTTGGTATCAGAGCAGAATGGTAGACTGACGGGGCGGTTCGAAGGATGTACTCCTTGCTGTTCTAAAGATCGTGATCAACGCTACCCTACGAGGTTTCGACGAGAGAATCTGACCCCTTGGACATACGATCGAAATCTATTGCTGGCGAATATCATCCAGAGGTAGACACCCTTGAGCCTGAGGTCAGCAACTTGAGGTGACTTAAATAATCTGGAACTCACTACAAGGAAATCATGGAAGCGGTATAAGCTTTTCAAGAAAGGGACTTGAGTGAATGCCCATCTCCAACTAGCCGAAAACGGTGAGCGTGCCTGTTCACAGTGAGGAGTGAAGGCGAGCGTCATGTTTCCCGAATGTGATGCTAATCGTCCTGTCACTTACTAGTGGGAGAAACCAATTTGGAGTGCGCACAAATTGCGTGACGTGGACTGAAGGGGCTTGAGAGATCATAGGTACGAATTGAGACCTGAGAATTATCTGATATATGAGACGGAGGCGCAATGGCGAGCAGTTGAAGGGTAAAAGACTCACGCGGAGGCACCGTTTCCAATGACCCCGACTCTTTTGCCTTCGAGCTTTACATCATGCCTCCACCTAGCGGAATGCCACAAGGGCCCCTTGAAGTTGGACAAGCCGATGTCTGGATGATGTGGTTGCTCGAGGACTCCAACGGCCGAGACGAGAATGTCAGCGGTGGTGAACATCTTCTCGCCTGTGAGAAGACTTTCCGCCTGAACATGATAGCTTTGACTTGTGTCATCCCATTCCGCACCGATGACGCGGGTGTCAAACACGATGTGAGAATAGAGTTTGTATTTTTTTGCCAGGCCTTTCCAATATTCTAGAATCTCGTTGTGTCCGCAATGGGTCCCCGTCCAATCAGGCTTCAAATCTGAGGAGAGGGAGTAAAAGTGGATCCCTATATCAGAAGCGGCGCCCTATTCGGGTGAATGGGAGAGAGATAAACTTCAGCCTAGAAAGGCAGTACAAAGTAACCACTGACCGGGTACGTGTTGACCTGAAAGAGGAGTCACGATGCATGTTTCCATGAGTGAGGATCGAAGGAGGACTGAGTAACGCTGACTCACACTCCATGTGCCCCCAATCTCAGAGCCTTTCTCGAAAATCTGACAAAAGGGTTCATTCGGGATTAGTTGTAGGGTCATTCATAAGCGCACTGTGTACTCGAAGTCGCCGACGGACAACTCTTTCTGAAGCTTGATCGCGAAGGTGAGCCCACCCATGCTAGAGGTTGGATGCGTGAGCTCCGACACGACTCTTAGTGGACACGAACCATACCCGGCACCAATGATGACGACCCTCTTCATGATGAGTACAAGCTGGAGTGGTGACGGTGGTGACGAGATGAGAAGCCTGGGGCACCACGGTCCTTTTATACACTGGAGAATCTGTGTAGCATTGCAGCGCAGCAGATACTGACCGCTCGATATGTATGTGCCGTTGCACGGTAATAGTAAGGATGTTAACTCAATTGTCGAAGTGTGAGAGTGAAATGGCACTTACTAAATTCCCCAAAGAAAGCTCGGCTCCCAGAACTCAGACTGACACCACCGATTGAGAAGGAGAATCATAAGGAGAACCCCTCCTGGCTCTAGTAAGGTGACCTCTGATTCATAGAGCAATCTTACAAGAAACTTTTTACGAGAGACAGAATTACAACTTGAGCACGAGCACAAACACATACAATTCAACATTACTTAGCGAAGCTAACCGATCGTGTTACGTCTCCCCAATCGTCCAGCGCTTTCCCAACCTTGCCGATCTTGTTTCTGATATCTACTTCAGCGTCTTCGCCCAAGATGAGATATCCAGGCCACTCCCTGTCTTTGGCAACGCCTTCTCCCCGGACGACGTCTACCACAACTTCCATGGCCTTGTCGGGATCTCCTTTAATCGCGTCGCGGATAGATCCAAACTTCGATAGAGCAGCATTGCGAAGAGCTTCATACGCAGGCAAAGGATTGGGGTTATCCCAGGGGTAATTATACGCTCCTTCTGTTTTGAATGCTCCCGGAGCGACGATGAGAGTCTTGATATTGAATTGAGCAAGCTCGATGCTCAGGGTTTCAGTTAATGCTGCATGGATGGGGGAAGGAGATCAGAAACGTGTTTGCTCGGAGCTGCAATTAAAAAAGCACTTACCGTGAAGAGCTGCTTTGCTGGCTGAATATGGGCCTATTCCCTGATACAAGCGAAGTCAGTCTGACAGGGATTCTCAAACGGGACAAAATGCAAGTAGGACGAACTGGGATTTCTGTCTTCCAAGCCGATCGACTCCCTATATTGACGATGGTACCAGACATCTTAGCTCGCATGTGTGGTAAAGCGGCGCAAATGACGTCGATTGGGCCGTATAGATTGGTTGCGAACTGGAGTCTAATGCTGTCGGCGCTGTGGAAGGACCATAATAGAATTAGCTGGCGGCGCGAAAGCGGTATACAATCACAATGAAAGCACGTACCCGCCTTCTTCTATGATCGCAGGTACTCCATACCCAGCATTATTCACTAATACATCGATCCGTCCCCAAATACCCGCTGCCTCATCGATCTTCGTTTTAATCGCACCGAGACCCGATGTGACATCAAGCTCTAGGAGGCGTAGGTTATCTTCAAACCCTTGGGATTTCTCCTTGAGGCACGAGAGTTTCTCCAAGGATCGTGCTGTCGCAATGACTTTATCCCCTCTTTGAAGAGCAGAAGTAGCTAGACGGCGACCAAACCCAGCTGAACAGCCTGTGCCACACTTTGAGAAAGATCGTCCCCAACATTGACGATGAGCGCGTACGCACCAGTGATCAACCAGACGCGTTCAGTAGACATGGTCTAGAATTCGAGGCTCTCGAGTACTCGGTATGTTGGGATGCTACGGCTGGAGGCGCAGTACTTAAATGATATGGATCTCCGGGTATTCGGCGCTGACGCAAGCGGGGAAGGCTACAGGGGCGCAATTGCAATCGGTTAGACCCTGTTGCTTTGATGACCCAGGTACCGACCTACATCATGGATCGCACGGGTGCCTACATCCATCGTCAAGCTGTCACCAAGCGACGGCCAGCGAGCTATCGTTTTGATGCGATGCACTTATCGGTGCTGATAGAGAGTAAATCTAATGTTAGACATCAACCCAAAGTAACCACAAGGAGATGGCGCGGAAAGTTACTGGGAATCGTCGATAGCTTTCTTGAGCAAAGAGAGTCTAGCAGCCTCTTGAAAGAGCGTAGCCGGTACGTAACAGCGCGCCGATCGCGCAATGGGTCATGATAAGGTGAGTATGTGGTTCTTCGGAAGTAGCGACGGGCTTGGCGCAAAACTCGGAGAGGCATCATCCATTGTTGCTCGGTCAAGAAATTGACGTCCCCGAGCGAGATTGGGTCATGGGGTAGGCTCCGGCGAACAAGGGATTAGTCGGCGCCCATGAGACGGTGCCTACGCCCCTGTCCTCCTGTCAGCTACCTGAAAGGGGGAGTCGCTGGGAAGATGGGTCCTGAGAAAACTCGATGCTACATCATGAACGTTGAACATCAGGGACCGGAGGGTCATATTGACCGGTTGTCTGAGGACCGTCTACATGTTTGATGTATAGCCAAAGGAACTTGAAACCATCGGCGGGGCTCGAGATGAACGCACGGCCAAGTCATTTTCAGCGATGATTGTTCTCCAGATCGATGAGACGCTGTAGTCTCTCCTGGAGCTATAGAATGACCACAGAGCGTGACGAGAGGCCCGAGCTGGAGGCCTGTTTCTCGAATGAGGGGAGAGGCTTCAGATCTTGACTTCAGTCGGCGAATGAACGACGCGGGATCTTTGGCTCAAATCAAGTTTTCTGTTATCTGCGTCAAGGCAACGTCCTTGGAAGAGGCTAGTTAATAACATCCACAGGTGCGACGCTTCCAATCTCAAAGGTCTAGCTCTGACCGTGTTGGCCACCTCCGCCTCAAGAATGTAGGCCCCAAGGTATGGTCATTGGGCAATGTGGCAGGACGGTCAGGGTGATTGGCGACCGCGATGGTGACGCCTATGTAGCATGTCCTGGACCTGGAATCCGTCAGGATAGATATTCTATGAGCGCATTGTAGCGAACAAAAATCCATACGTCTGGCCCATCTGAGGCCACGAAAGGGTTGCGTCGTTGATGTTCATAGCAAGGCCCATGATGCGAAAAGAGACCCCCAGGCTTCTCATTGGACTAACTGTGGCTTCTTGTCATCCGAGAAACTTTGCCATACTCTTCGATGGAGGCCGAAGAGCCTTTGGTCAAGGACTTCATCTGAGGCCGCTGTTCGACAACCTGCACGAAGGCCAAGATACTGAGCCCGCCTTGAGGTGTACTAACATAATTCTAGACGTGCGGATGTGTGACAATGAAACTCTGAGACTTGGGTAGTCTGAACAGCTAATCGTGGAGGTGGAACACAAACGGGCATCCATGCAGTCTGCTTTGAATCTGTGTTAGTTCCTCGGAAGTAACGCTGTAGGAAGGTATCTACCCACGTAGTAAAAATTCAAGAAACAGATGGACGTTGCAGTTCTTCAACGCGATCATCTGTCGACGAGGATCGGCGCGTCGCCGCAAACAAATGCAAACAGGATGAGGACGGTGTGGGCAACATTTTCGTCCTCTTCTCTCGAGTCTCTTGCTTCCCATCCACCATCATCTCGTCTGCACCATCCTAACCGACCTTAACCATCCCTGACGATTTCACCTCTCCAGGCGTTCCACCCGACGCCTGAGAGGTCTTGGAGGGCATCGTAGTGAGCCTTCGCAAGGGCTTCAACCCAACGACCATAGATTTCAGGTGAGCCCCAAGGAACCCCGGTCACAAGTGGAAGCAGCTTGGTCGCTTCCTAGTCGTGATGGAGCCAGGTGAGTACTCTTTCAAGGTCCACATCGCTTCCTAAGGGCGCTGGAGGCTTTGGGTGCCTGGATGGTGCGCATATAGCCGGCGAAATGAGGCGAAATGATATGGATCATCAAAGGTGAGCAGCCTCGCCACCGTCTATCACCTCCGAAACCCATTTCTCGACGTCTACCGGTGAGTAGGGCATGGGAAGCACGCATATATGCATCCAAAAGTGAGTACCAGATGCTTGGAAACGGGTAGACACGATCTGCTGGCCAAAGCGTGGCTCCCTGTACGACAGGAACGTGAGAGTGGCGCTGGGGACAGCGTTTGGTGCCCCATCCATCGGCGACCTGTTGTACATGCACCTGCCCAAGTAGCGAGAAATACGTCGATCGAGGGGTAGCTTGCGAGAGGGAATCGCGTAGCCCTTCGTCGACTCGTTTGGTGCGTCCTCTCCGTTGATCCGATCGGTGGTAGATTGGATGTAATTTGGGAAGGTAAGCTGGCCTTTCGGTTTTTCAGAACAAAAGGTAGGTCGTCATTTTGGGCTGGTGCTGGTGAGTGGCTTTCGAGCTCGATTTGACCCTGGCCGTCTTGGATCATAAGTGGTGGGGGATAGTCGGGTCGCGAGGATGTTCAATTCCTAGGAAGGGGTCACCCATTTAGGTACGTCCTCCTCACCATAGCGAACCGATCGGGAGGTTGGGAGGGAAATTGGTTGGAATATTGGCAAGGTGAATATACATCTCACGGGGGAAAGGTAGGCTTGATGACAGCAAATGGCCGGCAAAGCCGATGGACTGTGCCGATCTGTTCGAACTGTAGATAGTGTAGTGACAGAACCAGCGGAGCATGTGTGAAAGGGGCCGGATGTTGAAGGCGTATTCAGGAGGATGTTGACCCTCCTACGTACGCTGCCACAGGAGAAAGGTACGACGAGGAGCAGTGGTATCATCGCAGCGTCAACCGTCCACTGCGCTTGCAGCTCGTACAGCTTTCCGTCGCGACCCGCGGGTTACGCAGTCGCGGTTGACAAAACGTCGTAGCATATCTTCGGTAAGTCACCTAAGCGATTCCGCTTCACCGTGCCCAGGTGCGTAGCCCGGTAACCTTCCGCAGCTATGGTATGTTGTTCGGTGTCCTAGTAGGACGCGGGAGGCTGTGTGTTCGACGTCAGAGGAGGTGCTCGGGTGGTGTGCGAAACGGATGCCGATATTGGTGGCCTCTAATGGCGGAATACCACTTCGGCGTTCCATGTCTGATGGGTGATACATTGATGGTATGTATTGGCAGATCTGGGGTGGGGCGACCAGGTTTTACCATTCTGATCCATGCACTGCATCCCATCAAATCAAGCTGTGGCCCCTCTCCTATGAAGGGGAACGCACAGATGGTGGAGACGAAGTAGGAACAAGTAGGGACATCATGCCGGAGATGCAAGGTGAGTCGTGAGCGTTGGCAGCGGTGGGGAACCTCTAAGACGAGTGGTTGTGACTCTGTTCGCCTAGCTTTCAAAATATGATCCCAGTTTTCGGCACATGACTCGATCGACGAACAGGAATGTAAATTTCCAGCGCAGATTCTCTGATTTTTCGACGGTTGACATTCAAAACGCCAGCTGTCGAGGGAAGAGAGTTGGCCCGACGAACTGAGAAAAAAGTAAGTGCCCGATCACGCCCGACGCTCCACATTGCTAATTCAAGCTCTGGTCCAAGAACTGAGTTACAGCATCTCATCAGTCAGGCAATTATAGAACAACGTCCTTGAACGATGAGGAGTCGTACCACAACATCTACTTGACGACCATTGTTCACCCACCCGCCGATGAATATAAGGCTACGTCAAGGACGTTATCCGAGGCGTTGGTGTTGAGCTTTTTTGAGAAACAATGGTGGGTGCTTGCCGCTAGAACAAGAGAGGATACCGTTCTGAGCTTTGCCTCCGTCATGGCTAGTCACGCGGGCATGGCAAAACAAGGACGATGCCGTTGTACCCCTGGCCATGAGCCGGACCGAGGCCGTGTGGTTGTTATCGTTTTAGGAAA